>JANHFL010008121.1:5985-16043 GCA_032468155.1 Oxyrhabdium leporinum
AATATTCTGAGGTATATTGGATTAATATACTGATGTAAGAGTATTGCTTATAAACTGTAAACCGCCCCGAGTCTTCGTAAAAGATGTAAAAATAAAATAAAAAAATAAAATATGTGTGCCACCTTGTCATCAAAACCGAAAGAAGGTCAAAACTATCTGTTGTATTAACTGTAATTTTAAATAAGGAAGCTTAATTAAAAAGCCCCACTGGTGGAATGGTTAGAATATAGTATTACAAGCTAACTCTGCCCACAATCTGGAGTTCGATTTTGACAGGCTCAAGGTTGACTCAGCTTTCCATCTTTTCAAAGTCAGTAGAATGAGGACCCAGATTGTTGGGAACAATATGTTGACATTGGAAATAGTTCAGAGAGTGATGTAAAGCACTCTGGAGTGGTATATAAGTCTAAGTGTTAGTCCTATTGATTTGATACTTTTATTTGAAGAAAAAAACTTGTGGTCCTAATTTGGAATCTATTTTCAAACTAGATCATGCTTCTATATTCTTTGAAAGCAGAAAGCAATGCTCTTCTGGTGGCAATTTGGTTCCAAAATTACTTTTTAAACAATACCTTTGTATGCTTTGTGGATATTTACCTGCAGTAGATACAGAAGTTGCTATTTGTTTTTGCTCTTAAAGTATCATTTCGGCATGCGTTTGTTCTCCAAATAATAATTTATACTATTAAAAGTATTCCCCAATAGAACAAGGTAATTAATAAACAACTCTTCCTAGGTCATTTGATAGAAGCTACAACATAGAATAGTTAGCAATTGTTGGGAGTTGGCTGTATAGGTTGTCCTTGGCTAACAACAACTTGCTCAGCAACTGTTTAAACTGATGAGAGTGCTTAAATGAGTGATACTTACATCCATTCCTTGAAATTCCAGCTGTCACAGTAAGCCCTTGGTCACAAAATTGCAATTTGCTACCTTCCCAAGCAGTTTTCCACAAGCAAAGTCAGTGAGGAAGCCGGTAGGAAGTCGGAGTCACATGAGTCATTGCTTATGATTTGTACTGTGACTGGTAGTGATTTGCTTAATAATGATAACTAGGGACTTCCAGGACTGATATCACTAAGTGGTATGGTGATGTGACATTGCTGTTTACAACAGCACTTAGTGATGGAAATTCCAGTATTAATTATTGTCGTCAAATAAAGACTGCCTATATGTTAAACAATGACAAATATTTATTTATTGTATTGCTTTTATATTACTGGGCTTTTAACCAATAAATAACCTCTTGCTACTATTGCTGATATAGTACACTTTCTGCTTTCATATTGATCATCCTGTTATCATAGTACCATACTGAAAACAATAGTCTATCAATTATTAAGAACTAAGTTCCAGACTTGGTAGCTATGAATTACAAATGCCTCCAAAATTAATTTCTTAGCAAGTAAATGTTTAGGTCTTATTTTATTTCAAAGGAAAATTGAGCTTACATTTGGGTACTCAGTACAACTTACCAGAAATTTAATTTCATGAGTTTGGATTTTCTGGATGAAGGTATAAAGCATATATAGCTATACAGAATTATTGGGTGGTGTGATGAAAGCATGAAAGTTCCAGGGCTGGTTCCAATATTATCTCCTTTGCATATTTATCTTTCATTATTCAATTTGCTAAACACAAGAGCTAACATGTTATATGGCTTCATCTGCAAACAAGTCATGTTTTTTTATTCACTATATATTACTTTATTACATGTCATTGTTTCCTCTGGTGTATACAGAAGATGAAAAATGCAGCAGTTATCTTTGTGTTCAGGATAATGCTCTGTAATTTTAGGCAGATTCTTGTGTCTTGCCTATTACCTTTTATACATTTTTTTACAGCCAGCCACTGATGTATTGATATACTTCTTTCCTGGAATGAACAAAATATTTAGAGATAGCTGGTGTTTTTGTTATGAAATTTTTCATTTTGGGAGCCTATTTAGTTTAAAACCAATAAAAACAAAAACAAATAGGATCCTTTGGGGCAAGAGCAGTCATATCATTCCAATCAGTGTACAGTCTCTGAAATTCCATATTCAGATTTCAGAGTTGCTGTTTCCATGAGATGGACGGCATAGAAATTTAATAATAAATAAATAAAATTTCTTTTTTTTTTAGATATTTGTGATCTTCTGAAAAATATGGGATAGATTCTTATGGAATGCAAAGATCAAGATGTTCATTCTGTAATGTGAAATTATAGTTTAGAATTAATGAAATTGATTAGGAGTGTTTATGACTATTCAGAAAGAGATCTTTTTTCAGATGGATGAATTCATTAGACTAATATACCAATTTTCATTCAGGATATAGTATTCTATTATTACAGTTTTGAAACAGGTAAGGTCTGGCAAAATAAAGAGACTTGATAAAATACAGATAGTCCTCGATTTACAGTTAGGACTGGAATTTTGTTTGCTAAATGATACAGCTGTTAAGCAAGTCACCAAATGACTGGATCCAATTTTATAATAATTTTTATTGCAATTATTAAGTGAATCTGGCTTCCCTCATTGTCAGCAATTGGCTTTGGAAGTTTTAAATTACAATCACGTGACCACAAGATACTATAATCATCTTAAATGTCAGGTACTCAAATCATGATCATATGACTGTGGAGGTGATTAGATGATCATCACTTCAAGGGCAGGTTGTTTCTTTTTTTAGTGTCATCACACCTTTAAACCATTGTTAACCAAATGATTGTAAGTAGAGGACTACTGTAAGTGGACTAGGTGTAGTTAGATTCCATAAAAATGCCATCCTTATGCTCTGCAATTGGATGAAAAGAATGGGAAAAAGGATCAAGTTTTTTATTAGACATTCCATCCCATAGTTTTTTAAAAAATCTGTTTTCAGAGATACTAGAGATTTAGCATATTTTGATCCTAATATTGTCCATCCAATCAAATGTTTTATATATATGAATAGTTGTCCAAATTGGAAATTTTACATTAATTGTTGGTTTCTAGTATTTAATACTTTAATATTTAATACTTGTCAATAGATAAGCATGGGTCAAGCATGGGTAAATCAAAAAAGTCCAGGCAGTTCTAATGACTATAAAGATTTATTGCAAGCTAATGGTCTCTACAAGAATCTGAACTATTAATGGTTAAAGCAAATAGGTAGAAGATAAAAGTCAATGGAATTTAAGGTGGGATGGACTTAGATCTCTTGTGGGCATGAAGGTACTTGAGATTGATGATGTGTTTGACCCCTCCCTTGGGCTCAGCCTGGCAATTTCCTACAGTATTATTACATAGCTTCAAATTACAGAGTCTACCTCATTAATTGGTAATTGCATGTTTTGTGAATATATTATTATAATTAAAGAAGCTCATAGTAATTTTCTAAATAAACAATTTATTTTTTGAAAATATTTTTTTAGATATACAGTATAAACTGAAATTCCTCTTAGAGTATAAATTAATATGGAAACTGACCAAAGGGTACAGTTTAATGACTCCATCTATTTATCAATAGACATTTATCTATATCTGAAGAAACCCCTTTATAATGTGTGTGTGTGTGTGTGTGTGTGTGTGTGTGTAATTGATATTCCTTAAATGGATCGGTAGCCCAATTTTCATGTAAAGGTATAAATTTCAATTTGGACAAATCTTGCTATACTTGCTATGCCTACTAAAGGCATCTATCTTTTATATCATCACTGAGATTGTAGTATAAAGTTTAGAAATAAATAACAGAATGACATTTTCATTACATAATATTTTTATTTTAATAAGCTATTGGAATTGCAACTAAATCTAAAAGTTCAACAGCTGGCTTAATCTCAATTGTGCTGCAGTCTGCTGAGCCAGGCAAGATGGTGGAGAAGATTCTTTCATTGCTCTGTTAAAAGAGATTGTGGCTCAGGTACAAATCTTAAAGCTCATCCAATGAAACCTGACCTCATATATGATCTAAAACAGATGCATGGAAAAACGGCAATTTCTGGTAATGGTAATTTCTAAGATAAAGACTGGACATATCGCCAATGCTACTGGTTATTTTTAACACAGCATACATTTCTTTTTTTAACTAACAATATGTGGAATTCCTACATAATTTTCAATGAAAGAAGAAGTCAACAAGCTTTTTTTCTTTTTCTTTTACTTACACACACACACACACATTCACAAATATATAAAACTTCTTTTTTCTTTTAGCACTTTTTTCAATCTCTTTAACAATCACTTATTGGTTTATTTCAATGCATGTAATTACTTTTTTTCTTTTAAAAGTAGATTCAGTATATCTATTTTAGAACAGTATTTGAATATTAAATTGAGTCTTTTTGGAGATTCTACACCTATGAGCAACACTAAAATATATTAAATATTTAAAGACATAAAAGTTAATTATTAGATATTTCTTATATACCGCCCCATTATGACTTATATATCACCCCAGCACTTTACAGCACTCCGGATAGTTTACAATGTCAGCATATTTGCCCTAACAATCCTCATTTTACTGACCTCAAAAGGATGGAAGGCCGAGTCAACGATATAAGGTTATGGAAGCTTATAGTTATAGTTTGTACAGTAGTAAAGAATGGAACATAAAATAGCTATAAGGGTCTTGTCTAGGGTAGCTTTTCCATTCCAGATTGCAAATGTTGTTACTATATTATTTTGTTCAACTATTTCATAAAATAAATTATAATGAAGACCGTGTGTTAAATGAACTTTCATTGTTGCTTTATTCTTGCTATGTATTTATGTATTTATATCATGCCTTGTCATTTTTAATATGCATATATAAATATCAGATACTTTTAATCACAATGTGTTTCAAGTATAAGAGAAGAAATGGAAGACAGTTTCAGCCTCTCCCATTTATTACTTGTCATTATATCTAAAGGAAATGAGACAGGTTGTTTTACTGAAAGCCACAAAAAGGGCTCTGGGCATGAAGGATCTCCCATGTATGACATATATTCCTAGAATCATTTATAAATCTCATTTCAAGAGAACAATAAATTCAGCCACAAGCGAATAATTCCATTCCATTAATGTTAAAACATTGATTGGGTTAAACTGAAGCAATTCTTAGAACAGAAATATGATTCACAGAGTAAGAGAATAAGATGAGTAGAAAAATAAACAATAGAAAGGAAAGCACAATTCTATTATTTTTCAGCCTCTCTCCCTGGGATACTAAAAATCAGACCTTTTACCTGTTTCAAGTGCAGTGCTAGTCATCAAAAGTATTGTTCTGAATTTATAGTTATATTCAATCATTTGCTATTAAGTTAATATGATATAAGCACTTTTTTATTAGACATTTGAAAGACATAAAATACTATTATGGGGCGGTGAGATACATTAGGACAGGAGTATCAAACTCAAGGCCTGGGGGCTGGATCTGGTCTGTGGGGTGCTTAGATCTGGCCAAAGGGCTACCCTGGAAACAGCAAAAGATCTGCCTGTGGTGCTTCTGCCAGAGAAAACAGAGATCAGGAGGGCTGCAGGCCGCCCTCCCGAGCTCCATTTTCACTGGCAGGGGGTTGCAGGAGACTATCGCAGCCAAAAAAGGAACTTGGGAGCTCATTTTCATTGGCAGGGTGCTCCCAACACCAGTGATGTCGAGCTGGCCATGCCCACCCTAGCCACACCCACCCCAGCTCCCTGAAGTCAAATGCAACCCTGTTGCGGCCCTGAAATCGAGTTTGACACCCCTGCACTAGGATGTACCTACATCTATAAACTTTACTGCTTCTGAGAGAAAGGATTACTTAACTCAAAATTCAAGTTCAGAATAATATGAAAAAAGTTTTTCTGCCTTGTGGAATTCTTAACCATATCCACATCACATAGATTAAAGTAAGAAGGGCAGAGGAATTTAAACATGGACTAACTAAGCATTTCAGCTATCACTAGAAGAAACATAAACATCAGAGACATGAAGACTTGGGGGAGAAGTTTGATGTGGTTGAGCCAGCTGGTGGATTAAGTTAGTCTGAGTTTCACAGCAGAGGGGAAATTTGTTCAAACACTTCTACCTTGTGATACTAGAGGGGAACTCTCCTTATCATAGTTCTTTCAAATCTACTATTTGTATTATCACTGGAATTATGGCATGCTTCCTGCTGAATGCTATAAGCCTATCTTCATAGAGTGTAAAGAGTAAAAGTTGAAAGAATGATTCGTTTTTATTGTAACTGCTTTTAAATTAAGCATTTTCCATTGTAAGTGACTTATACTGTAGCTATACTTTGATATTGCTAAAAATACAAAGAATATATGGTACGGCATAGGAACAGCATTTATATTTGGATTTAGATCTGTCTATGGATACATCTGAAGTATGCTTGTTTTAAAAAAATCCTGGAATTATGGATAATTGTGGTTGTTAAGGAAAAGCTTTAGGAGAGAATTTGTCACCATAAAACCAGACTGCTAGTTCTAAAAAAATTATTTGTCCCAGACTAATTTTTCTTTCACTTGTAATGATACAAAGGCAAGCTTCTTATTAGATCTTCTGCTGCTTTGGTGATGGAGCTTATGTAATTTTAAACCACTTCAACAAAGCAATGTTATAATGAGGTCATCAGTAGTTAGGATTCTAAATCACATCTCTTGCACTGCTTGCAACACAAAGCACTTCACAGAATAATTTAGTCACTATAGTCTAATCACATATGCCAAGTGGAAAAAGAACAGAGAAAAGGAATCAGGGAGATGTGGAAGAAGGGGAGTTCAATATAGCCTTTAGCAAAAACTGAAAGCATTTACACTTTTAATATTCAAACCATGCATAGGAAAAATACTCCCAGTTGAGAACGAGGAGTACTAAGGTACAAGAAATATTTGCCTTTTCATTATGAGGCAACAGAGAATCAAATGAACTTCCCCAATGTGGGAAAGGTAGAATAATAAGCAATAGCAGAATAATAGTGCGAGGCACAGAGAGCTCACTAATAGTATTGCTGTTGGCTTCAACCAGGAGGAGTGGAAATAAACCATATAACAATGCATGCAGAATTAGAAAGGAATAAGAGAAGAATAATAGAACAGACCTGCTGAGTAGCAGCTTCTAAGCAGTATTAATGAAGTACAGCAGAGGTTGGTTGTAGAATTCAGAGACAAGGTCTTTTCTCACCCACTTGTTTCTTTGTTTTGATCTCCAGTTTTCCTCTGCAACTATCAGAGCCACAGATTTACATATAGAGAGATAGTGTTTAGCCTTGAAAATTATAGTATACTTTGAGCAAACAACTATTTCTAAATTCTCTGCATTAATTTAATACTTTTAATTAATAACTCAATTAATTAATAATTTAACCAATTAATTAATAATTAAATTAATGAATTAATAACCAACATATTGACCTACCTTACAGAATGAGAATGGCCAAGATATTCTTGCCTAAAATAAACTAACATTTTAAAAAGGGACATGCAGAAGCCAATAGTGCTAGTAATTTATTTCCACAATAGTGAGGAGCATGTCCTTCATTAGACCAGAGTTAGCAGTGTAGATATTTGGCCCAGTACAGTTCAAGAAGAACAGACAAGGAGAAGTGATACTGCTGCTTTGCCAGTATTTGTCATTTGAGGTGAATGTCTCACTTTGGCCAATGAAAAGATCAGTTCTATGACAATTTTACTTCATTTCAATTGCATCAAAATATTTTCTGCATACATATGCTTTCTCGTACATTGGCAAAACTCTATGCCAAATGACTGTTCGTGTAACAATGTACAGATTTTATTAATATGAGAAGTATTAGAAAAACTTGGTACTGTTTTATCAAACACAACAATATTCATGTCAACATTACAAAGGCATATACCATTAACAACATTAAGTTATAAAGTAAAAAGATAAGTTTAGAAGAGCTTGTTCCAAATTCCTAAAACAAAATGATTTGATGCAAATTTGTTTCATGGCCATTATTTAGGATCAAATGCTATTTGATAAATGAAAAAGCTACCAAATATGCGGGTCTCTGTGAAGCTCTCCCATGTTTTCTGCCTCTGGATAGTGGAGATAATTAAAAAGAAAAAGGTATTTTGGTCCTTAATAAAGAAATGGGATTTAGCAACAATAATTTCTTTTCCTGCCTGCACTGGCATTATTACGTGGGGCATAATGAGAATGGAAGTGCACATCTGGATGCAGACTTTATCTATGTGGCTTGTAACAAATCCATCTGTTATATGATTTTTCCTGTAAGACACATTATCTTTCCTCTAAGGGCAGCTGTGAAATACTTCTAGCTATCTTACATTGCAATTTTGCAAGCAATAGATTGGGAACAGACACTTTATGAATGTTTAATAGTGGTAAAAATAAAATTGCTTTCTGGAAAGGAGATGTAGACATCAGTCTGGATTGAGCCAAAAACTACAAAGCAGAAACCGTGGGACAGATGAAATATTAAAAGGTGACGTATAATGAAAGTCTAAATTAGAGTGGAAGATTAAGAAGCAAACCAGAAATCAAATCCCAGAACAAATCAGTTTATGTATAAACAAGAAGGCAGAACTTTGGAGCAAGCCATTAATGCTGGAGAACAAATAAGGGTTCAAGAAAATCATAGTTCACAAAGATCTAGAGGTATAAACAGGATTCATCTAAAATATGAAAACTATTTACATTTCTTGTCAAGGAGGAAAGTAGTTAGGGACTTAAATTATGGTAATATTTCACACAAAAGTGTTTAAATTATGCCCTGAGAATATTTCATCCAAAGCTTTTACATTGTGGAATGCAATGTATAATCTACTTGGATCCAACAGTTACTGATCTCAGCAGACAGTTATTCAACATTCTGCTGAAAAAGAAATTAAAAACCATTTTGGTTTATTCTATACTAGAATATGAGTGAACAAAACTCTTTTTTCCCCAAATTGCGTTCAAGTTCTGGGCATTGAGATTAGCACTGAGTAATGTTGTCTTACTATTAGAGGGGATCAGATTATTTCTAAACTCCAGATTGTTTTCTGCTGATCACAAATGCAAAATCTATTTGAGTGATGTGGAAGCTCATTTGAGAATAATTTTCATTCTAATTTGGTAACATTTCAATGAGACCTGACTACCTGAAAGGCACAAAAATAAGTTTAAAAATAAGGCAATTGTAAAACAGAATTGCTGATAAAAGGTTATGGATAGCTTAAATCTAAAGATAATCATTAGCCTTCATAGCTTTTTTAAAGCTGCTAATATTTTACTTCAGTTTTTTTCTTACAAAAAATAAAACTATAAGAGAACATAAATTTTGGTATGTGTTTAACAGTTCTAAAACTTTAACAATATTCATACCACAGCTTCTATTGCTATTTTTGGCAAATTAAGCATTAAATTCTGATTGACTTTGAAAGACAGGTGACTCTGTTCTGAGATTAAAAATTAGTTGCAGTTATAACAACCATATTATTATCCATTACTATTCACAAGGTCATTCAACAGAGTGCATGTCTTGCATGATGAAAGCCCTAGGTTCATTTCCCAGGATACTCAGTATAAAGTTGGTAGAAGCATTAGAATAAGCTAATGACAAGTAGACTAAATCACTGTGGTTGATACTGTATAAGGCATTTTGATATATTAGTCCCACAGGCACAATCCTTCATCTTTTCTTTTATGAATAAGAAGTGCATTGTCACCATAACAATAACAGTAGCAGCCTTAGTAGCAGCTTAGTCAGGGGACAAATAAGAAACTATTGTCCTTCAGACTTCTCATTGCAAGTTGGAAAGTTGATGCTTTAGGTTATAACCAATTTCTATACACTTTTATTATGTCCCTTCAAATGGAATTTACTCCTGAGTAAACATTAACAGGGCAGACTCAACAACCTCTTTCTTTTTTAAAGTAAGTATTCCTTGCAATCAGTAGAGAAAAATGAACTAGAATATATGTGATTATATGTATATTTTCTTTGGTGTTTTTTTTTCTGACCCAAAAAGCAAACTGGCCTTTTAAAGCTGTATTTGAAACACATCTGCCATTTAAAACACTCAGTTGAATGTGGAAAATAGATATTTTAAATCATAGCATATGTGAAATCTTAATTTCCACATACCAAAATGAAAA
>JANHFL010008121.1:16143-27284 GCA_032468155.1 Oxyrhabdium leporinum
TTCCCCAGTGCTCTAGGATCTTTGAAAGATATGATCCAATGGTTCCAATAACAGGACTGCCAGGACCTTTAGAGATGTAATCCTTCAGATCCTGGTGATTTGAACTCATCTAGAGTGGACAGATGTTCTCTTATAATTTTCTTGCCTATTTTAATTTGAATTCCTAGTCTGTCTTTTATGTTTCTTTTTTTGGTAGGTTGGGCTAGTTTTTCTTTTTGTGTGAAGACACATTCAAAGAAAAAATTAAGCAGCTCTGCTTTTTCCATGCTGCCTGTCACTTCCTTGCCATCTTCTCCCAATAGTGGATCAATTGTTTCTTTTACTTTTTTCTTATATTTTTTATGTTTGAAAGAAAGTTTTTAAAATTATTTTGTCATTTATGGCAAGTCTTAGTTCATTCCGAGCCTTAGCTTTCCTGAACATCTTTGCATATTTGAGTTATATGCTACTATTCAACGTTAGTTATTTGCAGTTCTTTCCATTTTTTAATGCTTATCCTTCTGTCTTTCAGTTTATCAGAAAGTTCCTTGTGCAACTATGCTGGTTTCTTCTTGGATTTCTTATTTTTCTTTTTCAGCGGTACTGTGCTGGACTGGGCTTTTATAATATTTTTCAGAATTTTCCAAACTTCTTGAGTTGTTTTTCCCTTTAATATTTTCATCCATGGAATGAATGAAATCCATGAAATAGAATGAACTCCTTCTTTTTTGGTACTGTACTCTTTTTATCTGAATAAATCTTTCTTTTGTCTATTTTATTAAGAGTATTTCTTAAAACAATTAAAAATCACAAAAGTGGCAGGCAGCAGCAGACTCACATGTGAGGTTAGTCAAGTACATATTAAGGTAGCAACATCTAATAGTGGCTTGGTAAAATGTCACTGCATATGAGTCAACCTCACAGTTTACTTGAAAAGCAACCTAAAATCACTGAACAATTTGCACTAATTTAATATCACATTATTTCAACTCGTATTAATCATAAACCAGCTGTATGTAAAGTTATTCAAGAGGAAGACATGTTTTCTTGTCTAATGTCCCATAATGAATAATAGGCTTAGGTTGCAAGAAGGCAGATTTTAATTGAACAATTAAAAAAAAACAATGATATAAATTGCAGAAAGAGGTTGAAAATCTGTCACTGAATATTTTTAAGTTAAAGTTGGGCACCCATCTTTTGGAATTCCTTAATCTGAATTGTTGCTTGGATTTCATGATTCAAACATCAATTCCGAGTCCAAAGCATTATGCAAAAATCATTTTAAAAACAATAAAGTAATCAAAGCTGATTTTAATATTTTCTATGATATAATTTTAACTATTTATTTATTTTAGTTTATTATTTGCTTTGCTGTTTTTGATAATTATGAAGGTTGTACATAGGTGATATAATAAATAAATAAATAAATAAATAAATAAATAAATAAATAAATAAATAAATAAATAAATAAATTTTTCTTTGCAATCTTCCATTCCTTGAACATAGCCAATTGATATTATTTTGAGCACAGCATGCATTCTTGCACGAGTTGTTCCTGCAAACCACAGAAATAAAGTTTTAAAAAGGAAAAAAAGAGAAATGATTGTAAAAAATACCTTGCAAATATCTCCTAAGAAATGGAGAATAAGTGGTAAAGGTATTTCTTATCCAGTACAATCAGTAAATTGTAGATGCTATCTGAAGTGGGGCATGAGAAATCAGACTTGACCATCAGCCTTGAATTCCTTTCCAATTGTTGATGAAATTTAAAGGGAAGCTTAAATCAAGAATAGATATCTCTATTCCCTGCAGCAAGCTTCTTTTTCTTTTTATTGTTAAAAAAGTCATCTGCATAGAACCTCTTGTCTCTTTCCATATCCTTTCTCTAGGGCTTTGTTTACTGTATGTATTGTAAAGATAATGTTAACAAACCTGCTGTGCAGCAATTCTTGACAAATTAACATGAAAGAAAATCTGGCCTCTATGCTACCTGAATAAGATTCCATAGCAGTTATAATACTATTAATATTTACTTTACTAACTTTATTTTAGTAATCACTGTAAAATGGATTAGTTGGGTCCAAATAACTAACATGGCACTGAGAGCAATTTACTTCCAACAAACAATAAATTCATGCTCCTTCTGGCATTTCAGTGAGGAAGCTGTTGAGTTCCTAATGCAGTTTAATTTTTTTTTAAGTGCTTGTCTTCACCGCACACAACAGTGGAAACAAAAAATGTGCGGCCAATTATTTCTTCTTATTCATTGGACAAATTTATACTTGCTGTGAACCGCCCCGAGTCTGCGGAATAGGGGCGGTATACAAATTTAAATAATAAATAAATAAATAAATATTTTAAATCATAGCATATGTGAAATCTTAATTTCCACATACCAAAATGAAAAAGTAAAATTTGATAGCTGCCTCTTAAGTGCTGGAAATTCACCAGGCCTATAATAAAGGGACAACTATTAAGGATAATTTAAACCCAATTTGGTCTGAAGGGAGTTCCCAACCGTTATAATTTCCTTCCACACACTTTATCCCTTTGGTTACAACTTCTCTTTCTAAAATGGATTTAAAATAGCGTTTCACAGAAAGACATTGCTATTCTTCCCCAAATGTTCAGCCTATATTGAAAAGTTGTCTCCTTCATGCTGCTGCAGATATTTTAAAGGAGCTCTATTAGCACTATTAAATATCCTTTAAAAAGTGTGATGCAGCAGGGTGACCATTTATGAAGAAAAGCGTCTCTGCTAGACAGGAAAAAAAACAACCATCCTATCACCCAATGTGGCAACCCCAGCTTGCTATTACTTTCTTTTTAAAAGCATCCCTTCATGGTGACTTTTACAAAAGTGTCTTTTTATACATGTTGATTGTACTACCAGGTTAAGGTTTTAAAAAGTTCTGAGGAAAAAAAAGGAATAAATTTTCCTTTTCTCAGAAATACTAGCTGGGGTGGAAAGGAAGAGCCACCCTTCCAGAGATTTAGAAAATGGAATGGGTAGGAAAATACACAAAGACTTTGGAAACATGCATGTGAGTTGTTATATGCAGAGTATTACCAGGATATTTTATCCATTTTGGCTTGTACCCTTATTCCCAATATACTAATATGAAAAAAAATGCAAGTGTCAAGTGAAAAACACTTGCCTAAATGTCACCAAGTAGCAAAACATGTGCTGTTATAGATAAATAATACATCCTGCTTACAGATATTTCTTTTTAATTGTGATGGCTTTGCTGGACACCAGTTCAAATGAAGAGAAAGCGCCATCTCTGAGGACTTTGGAGGGAGTGTGGAATTGCTCCAAGAAGTTGTTGGGGGCTCTGAACCAGGAGTGGAGAGTCCAGGCTCAAAGATAATTGGTCACAAGAATCTCCTCAGCTGACTGGATGAACAGTCAGCTGAGGAGGAAAAGGAGAGGTGCAGTTGCAGCTGGAGGGAGCAGAAGCCCCATGGGAAGAATGGGGGGGGGAGAAGGTATACTGCTGCAGTTGCCAGCAAGGATGAGGAGGAATTGCTTCCTTCACTTGATCCACAAATGTGCAGGGCTGAGAGGAAGCAGGCACAATGGAAACATAAAGTATACAGGTAGCCTGTGCTTATCAACTACTTGTTCAGCCATCATTTCATGATATGACAGAGCTGAATAAAGAGATTTATAATGGGTCCTACAAACTGTGGTAGTCACAGTATTTCCATAGTCACATGATCACAAATCAGGTGTCTAGCAACTGGGTTCTATTACCACGGTTGTTGCATTTGGTGTACACATGATCACCATTTGCAAATTTTACAGCCAGCTTCTGACAAGCAAAATCAGTGGGGATGCCAGCAGGAATTTGCAAGTTGTAGTCATATGAGGTCACACTTAGCCCTACATGATTCACTTAATGACATCATTGTAAATTGGTGTTGTCACATCACACGTAATGACTGCCCTGCTTACCAACAAGATCATCTTAATTGCAGTCAGTAAGTGAGGACTACCTGTTTAAGACCCCAACTTTGGAGAAGGAGCAGCATTTATAGCTAGCTGGCTGGAGATTTCCACCCCTTGACTGGCAAAAAAAATGCTCATAAGCGCTAAATGATGAAAGGCATGAAACTTTGTGCAATGAATACCAAAATGATGATTAGTAGATGGGTTAATGTGGAAAATAAAGAACTTAGAAGTTTTACTTGTGAGAAGAGGTTTAACCAAATATGTTCTTTTTTGTTGTTTGTTTGATTTATTGATTGATTTTTTGTTGGAAAAGGGCAAAGGGTCTTTAGAGCTCATCCTACTGGTAGAAGGTTTAATTGCAGAAATAATGAGAATGTTTATATGAGCTGAAAAAGATGTTGCATGAGAAGCCTCTGTGAGAAATTAGGTCTCAAACTCAGTGTGATTTTTTTACGTGTTAGAACAGATTTAGTCACAGAAATTCAACCAACCAACCAATCAACCAAACAATCAGAATAGGCTGGAAGGAACCTTGGAGGTCTTCTAGTCTAACCCCTTGCTCAAGCAGGAGACCTATACCATTTCAGACAAGTGATTGTCTCTCTTAAAGTACTCAATACTCTTCCAACAGTCATTATCTATTTAGAATGCTCAACTGTAATTGAGATACTTTAGTTTTTTTCTTTCTGGGTGAAGGATATCATATATCTGTCCAGCTTATCTCATAGTCATAAATGCACTTTGTGTTTCAAACACATATAAGCAATTACCAAGGAGACAACTTCCAAAAGGAATAGCTAACAGAAGGGAATAACTAAGACAAATTCCAAGGAAGAAGAAATTTTATTAACCTATGCTGTGCTGATGATGCTACCCGATACTAAAATTGCAAAAAAAATATCTACAAGGCATAGTCAATAAAATGAAAAAATGGGACTAAAATTAAATGTAAACAAGACCAAACTAATGATAAGTGATACAGCAATCAGCCTTAGAATTGACAATGAAGATTTTGAAGTACTAGATAGCTTGCCTTTTAGGATCTACCAACCATAATGAAGAAACTAGCAGTCAAGAAATATGGCAGAGACTATCATTCAATATAACAGCCATGAAGACTTTGGAAAAGATATTCAAATGTCATGATGTATCTATACCTATACATCAGATTCGATCACAACAGTGTAAATCATGATCTTTAACACTACAGTATATGGAACTGAATATTGGACTTTGAAGAAGCAGAACAGAAAGAGTAATCATGCTTTTGAACATTATGTTGGAGAGGACTGAAAATACTGTAGATAGCAAAGAAAATAAAACAATGAATTATTGAAAAAAATCAACTCACATTTCTCATTCCACCATTCATTAATACTGGGAAAAGTGAAAGACAAGAACAGAAGAACCAGAAACAAGATGAATGGACCCAGTTACAGGGGAAATGTGTGCACAATTGGGAGACGACTGGTTAGGGGTAGATTGTCATGGAGAAAATTTATTTATGAGGTCACTAGGAATCAAAAACAATTTGATGACACATAATCAATAAGTTAATCAAGTCAAATTCCAAGAGAGTCTTTGCAACATGGACTTTGAAGATGGACCACCAGCAGCAATGTTAATAAGTCCAAGTTGCTTCCTAAATATCAGCAACTTTGACTCCATGTCAACTTAGCTGGCCTTGATCAGGCCTAGCTTCTTTAAGAGGTTACTAGCCTCTTCAAATAGTCACTAAATAGTGAAAATATTCACTAAATAGTAAAAATAGCCATTAAGTTATTATCTGCTCTTGCTGATCTGGAACATTGTTCCTCCTTATATTTTTTTAAAAACAAAAATATATTCATTTGACATTTGTATATTATTAGGTTTTATAAAGTGACTCAGTATTTTCCTGTTTGATATGAAACTGGCCATCCTTGTTAGAGCTGCAGTAAGATAAAAATGCTTGATTCAATAACAGAGGGAAACATGCCTCGTGGAAAATAAAGTCTCTGTATGTATCTTTATAAATGTCTTCTTTATTCATAGTGCTCAGGAAAATACCATACAGATCATACTAGTCAAATCTTCAGGGACAAAGAAAAGAACATCAACAAGCAATATGACACTATTTTTATTGTATGCATTTGCGACAGTGTTATATGTACAAATGCAACAGTGCTTGCTTATTTTGATCTCCTCTCCAAGTGTTCTTGACAAATACCTAACATAATGAACTCCTGTTTACTACCAGGTACTCTGTAGCAATAGTACTTAGACTTGTATACCACTTTACAGTGCTTTCCAGCCCTCTCTAAGTGGTTTACAGTGTCAGCATATTGCCCCCAACAATCTGGGTCCTCATTTTAGCAACCTCGGAAGGATGGAAGGCTGAGTCAACCTTAAACTGTTCAGAATCAAACTCCTAAGTGAGCAGTGAGTTAGCCTACAGTACTGCATTCTAACCACTACCACACTACCACAGTGTGGACTTAATTTCATAATTTCATAATTTCCAGACAATATGACCAGTTCAATTGGAACTGAACTTTAATATTTATAGTAGACATTACATAAGGAAAAACAGGAATGATTATGCACCATTATGCTTACCACTAATTCTTTCCAAAAAGAGCATTTACACTGAATAAAGGAAAGAAGCTAATTTGAATGACAACAATGACTACCAGTTAGCTGACTTGGAATATTGAAAGTGGAAGCTCACCAAATTTCTTATGACAAGGTTACCAAAGGTCTGGAAAAAGTGCATCTGGACTTGTGTGATTTTTATGCTGAATGTAGAAAGTTAGTCGTGTGAAGGCTTTGGGGAATAACATCAAAGACAGCCATTTGTACTCATAGGGCATGTCTAGATAAATAAAAGAAGACAAGGGTATGTAATTCTAAAGTCTAAACCAATCTCTCAGTTTGGCAGGTTCAATAGGAAATAGTGAAGTAAAAGCCACTTGCATCTTCTTGTCAGAGCATATTAAGAAAGTTTTAAAAAGAATATCTATCTAAGCCATTCTGAGACATTCGTTCAGAGGAAGGGTTACATAGAGTTTAAAATATTCATATAGCTCCATGATGCATATTAATCATTGTTAACTAAAAGTTAAAACAGAGAGGGAAACTGCTTTGAAATTATATTCCAGCCAATATGTTCTTTAATTTTTAATGGAGACAATTTTAAGTGCCATGCCCTTAACTCATTGGCATTCATGTTAATTGGACTAATTATAATGCATTCATTTAGAATTAATGTAGATATTATACATACTTCCATGAGATACTTGCTGCAACTCAATATTAACTTAATATACCATACAAGTACATGCTCCCCATTTCAAGTCATTAACCATGATGTTACTGGTCTAAAGAACAGGAAAGATGCTACCTTAAAAGGTGATTATCTCATATACTGACAGCTAATAGTTTTTTTCTGACTATTCACGGCAAGCTGAATGTTTCTGAAGACCATGCTAAGAATGACTAAACTGCATAGGTTGTAATATCAGATATTATTGTAATAATAATATCATTCTAAACTACAGAATATTAAATATACACCCATGAAATAGGCTTCAATTCTAATGCATTGACTTCAGACCTCAGTGATGATCAGTGACTAAGATCTAGTAATATGACACCACTGACTGATCAAATATCAAAGAAAACTTTTAACATTACCTTGCATTACCTAAGCGGAATCTTGGATTCTAACTTTCTGTTAAGGTCTAAGATAAGTGGATCCATTGAAGCAGAGTTGTACTTTTTTCATGAGTAGAGTTCTTCCTCAAATAGGAGATTTTTTAAATTAAAGAAAGAGAGAGAAGTATGGATCCCAGCTAGTGATTTCCTGAGGGCTTAGTTTACTCACTTGATTCTGAATCAATAAAGCTTTTTCCATTCATTTGAAAGTCATTAAAAGTAAAAATGTGACTGGAAAGCCGAAATGTGCTATAACTTCCAGACATTTATTGCCCAGAATTGTTTTTACATACAGAAGGTAAAAATCCATGGTTAGAGACTGGGACAAAAGCTGTTTGGTATATATTTATGAAATAACAAATGTTATGTAAACAGTTGGTAAGTGTTCTATATATTTGAATTAGTGTTTCCAGAGTACTAAATTTTTGAAAATGAAATACTAATAGAAAATCATATGGAATGAAATTATGTATTAAATAGAAGCAAAAGTATAGCAATTCATCTTCACCTTTAAATATGTGATCCCAGCAATTAGTTTTCCTCTGATTTTCGAAGGTTATTAGGAATAAAAGTGGCTCAGGCAACATGAAACTACATATTTTAATGCAATTTAAATCAATGTTTTTCTAATTTTGCAATTTTAAAATCTGTGGACTTCAGAATTTCCCACCCAGCACGAGCAAAGGCTGAAATAAATCTGACATTTGATTGAGAGAACCAAATCCATTTATTCATTCTTTTTGCTTATTTTTTCTCGAATTCCTCATTTGATCAATATTCCTTCATTGCTCAATTTTGATTTATTTGAATCATCTAGTCCACTACTTTCATAGTCCTGCCTTTATCATCTCTCCTCCAATACTCACAACCAATTAATGCAAGTTAATTTTAGCATGTTCCTAGGAAACTAATATTTTTATTTTTTTTTAATATATTAAAAGTTCTACATTTAACATCTGCTCCACCATTTATATGGAATAGAAAATCTGTTTTCTTGGAAATATTCTTTAATTAGTTATGGTGTTTTCAGTTTCCAGGAGACCCTATTGTCTGCTGCTAACAATTTTGATATTAGTTGCCCTGTACAGATAACTCAGAATGTTAAAGTATATGACCATAAACAGGAGAGAATGCACAATTTATATTGTGCTTAACAACAACTATTACAATTAACTGAAATTTGCAATCAGGCAATCAGGCAAAAAATAATAATATTCTGGGTTGTTTCTTTGTTACTCTTAGATTGTGCTGAAATTAATGAGGTAAGTTAGTTATAAATGTAAATCTCATTGATTTAAACAATTGCAAATAAAAAAATTAGGATCTATCCTTCTCTGTAGCTTGACATATAAAACAGATTTTCAAATATCTCAGATGTCAAACTATAGAGAATGATCTTTGATAATCTATTTTAGAGTGAAATCCATTTATTTTATATAAATGTCATCTAAATCATCTCCAAAGATCAAAGTTACACACACTTTTCTAAAATAAACCCCATAAATAAAACCCTTGTTCCAATCGCCATGAATCTATATTTTGTCCATTAATATTGTGGCAAACACTATCTCCTTCTAGTTCAATACATAAACATTATACATAATTACATTTTCCACAGATTTAATCTAGGTTGATTTCCAAGCAAAATGGACAACTTCTGATTCAGATACAACCAAAGTGGTCTTTTTTCCATCATGTTGACTTGGATCCTGAACTAAATCTGGCCAGGAAGCTTACTTAGTATTTAATGTATTTAGCCTTTGATGGATGACTGTGATGAGCATAATTTTATGGTGCTTTTAGACAAGTTACAAAGCCAATGGTAGAACCCTGAGATATCTCATGGCATTTTCCCTCCATGTGGACACTGACTTGTTAAAGACCATGCATCAGCTACAGTTGCTACCTATGAATCCATAAGGTAATGATTCCACCTGTCCTACATTGTTCTAATTTATAAATAGGGCATGTATGGTATATCTGGCTCTCTCAATTCCTAGCAAATAGATGGGGAAGAAATTGAGGTAGTGACAGATTTTATTTTCCTGGGCTCCAAGATCACCGCAGATGGGGACTATAGCCAAGAAATTAAAAGACGTTTGCTCCTGGAGAGGAAAGCTATGACAAATCTAGACAGCATACTAAAAAGGTGAGACATCACCCTGCCACCAAAAGTGCATATACTTAAGGCTTTCCTTAATGGTTTTCCCAGTTGCAGTGTATGGCTGTAAAAGTTGGGACTATAAGGAAAGCTGAGCATCAAAGAATTGAGGCCTTTGAACTATGGTGCTGGAGAAGACATCTGTGTGTCTCTTGATTGCAAGGCGATCAAACTGGTCCTAGAGGAGATCAACCCTGACTGCTCTTTAGAAGGCCAGATCCTGAAGATGAAACTCAAATAATTTGGCCACGTAATCAGAAGGAAGGAAGGACTCACTGGAAAAGAGCGTGATGTTGGGAACAATTGAGGACAAAAGAAGAAGGGGACAGCAGAGAATGAGGTGTCTCGATGGAGTCACTGAAGCAGTCGGCATGACTCTGGGGGATGGTAGAGGACAGGAAGGCCTGAAGGAACATTATGCATGGGGTCACGATGGGTTGGACATGACTTTGCTACTAACAACAACAAATGGTGTCTCTAGATATTGGATATATGTTTTTGTGTTCATTGGATTTATTTGAATATTAATTTATGATCTTCTGTTTAAGCAACATGTCCATCATTTTTGTCAAACTGAATAGATGAGTCACTTACTTAGTGACTCACTTTTTAATGGCAGAGTTTGCTTTTCCTAAACAAGTTAGCATTACAGAAATCCAGACACCAATGTCTTACTTTTAAAAAATGCACCATGCTGTGATTAGGAATTAAAATAGAAAGGAGAAAGAGAATCAAGTGAAATAGAATGTGGCATACTGAGCTACTGTGCAGGTAGCTTGACGGAAATATGACAAATGATTTAATTTCCACTGGCAATTATTTAGGTGTGTAAGACTGACAACAGCTACAGTTTCTCTGAAGAATGTTTGAAATTAATTTTGTATTGATAATGATCACATCTCTATAAATTTTGACAACAGGAAAAATATTTGTTGGATAAAGTTGTTTGGAAGGAGATATCTTAAACTGCATACTAGTATGAATTAAAACACTATTATTTTTATTACAATTACAGTTCCAATTCTCATTTAGCCTTGGAATTTACTAGATGCTCTGTCACCTTCAGTATCTCACTTTAAAAGAATTATTGGGAGAATAAAATGAAAAGGACAATCCAGCTTGTGCATTTTAGAATTTTCTTTCTTTTTTCATTGCCTTTCAACCTCAGTGCATCTTAAATGGCAGCAAGCATTAGCCATTTTCAAACACATTATATTTGACTGTAATCTAAAAAAATGTCAATAATAAAATATTATCAACTGTGATAATTTGTTTATTCAGCGCTCTCCTGCCTCCTGGCATTTTAGTGTGTGTGTATATATTTTGGAAATTGAAGATAAATATTTGTGT
>JANHFL010008122.1:0-25511 GCA_032468155.1 Oxyrhabdium leporinum
ACCTGCCATCCTTCCCTCAGTCCATGCTGAGCTCCAGATGGATGTGCACGAATGGGCTCCAGATGGACGTGCACGGAACCCATGTGCTCCGTACCAACTTACCTAAAGATGCTTCAGCCAGGCTACCCATGCCAAACTCCCAGCCCCAGCCCAGCCTCAGGGCAGCAACATCCCTTCACTAACCTGCTTTCCAGGTCCATTCTCCGCTGCACATGCAAGAAGTCTGTGGGACTACGGTAAGTTACTCGTGAGATTTATTTTTTTTTATGAGAAGTTGGAAGGTCTGAACTACGGTGGGAGTTTTTTTACCGTAGTTCCACAGGCTTCTTGCATGCACAGTGGAGAACGGACCTGGAAAGCAGGTTAGTGAAGGGAATGTTGCTGCCCTGGGACTGGGCTGGGGGTTTGGCATGGGTGAGCGGAAAATTAGGGCACCCTCAAAAAAAGGGCCTAGCTGTTTTTTCGAAGATCAAAAGAAAATAGTCTTATTTTCTGAGAAACACGGGTAGCATCTCCAGCAAGACTGGCCCGGGTACATGCATAGGAAACTAACTGCTGCTTCCATAATTTTTGTGAGTGTTTTTTTTTCTTTTAAAGTTTACTTTTTTGTTTAACCCAGTTTCCTTGTTATTTAAATGGCAGCAGGAATCAGAGCAATATCCACAGCACACTGTAACAGTGCCAAAATAGCAACCAGCAACCATGCATGGTGGAGTTTTTTTCACAAATGCCTTGTCATTTGCCTCCTGTGTGCTCTTGTTACAAATAGCAATTGGTAGCTGGCATAAACTGTCCTATGTTTAACTTCATCAATCCTGAGTGTAAAATGTAGTAATACTAGCCTTCTGTTGAATTGCCATTGATTTTCATGATCAGAGCAATCAAAGCATTTTCACTTCTGCTCCAAGAAACACACACCTCTTGAGCTGCTTTGTTTTGTTGAATAGTATTGAATATATTGAAATGCATTCAGCTCAGAACATTTCAAGAAGGTATGCTGGATTATCTATTTTCTGCAGAGCTAGGAGCAAACTAAGCCTTCTGTTTTGTGCACATCCTTAATTTTTAATGCGCTTCAGTCACCTAACTTGTTGTGTTATCTGTCTGCTAAGTATTCTATAAATTGGTCGCCATATGGTGTGAATTTTTCAGTAGGTCTACAACTTCAGTTTTTCTCTCCAGCAACTGGTTCTAGTTAATCATGAAAGAATTGCATCCCATCAATGGATTGCATCCAGCTTCACAGTAAAACTGGTAATAGAACCTAAGCCAATTGAAATAATTTTTGGCAAAGTCAATTGGTCTTTTAGAGTTGCTCATAAAATTTGTGAATGACTGCCTACACAGATGGCAGAGAATTCGTTTCTGGAATCATGGTCTGAATTATCTAGATAAGGGACTTTTGGCAAGAGATGGGTTGCACCTCAAAAATAATTTTGTTTAAAACATGGCATGTTACAATAGGATGGCTCTTAGATGAATATTGTTTGTATTGGAGATAAAATCATTGAAGACATGCCACTGTACAAACAAGAGGGAGTGTTGTTGTAATAGAGACAATAAAGCATTAAATAAAATAAAAAATAAAAAAGAATACTACTGTAACTCTAATATTCCTGGTCTTCATTGTCCATATGCTAATGCTCAGAGTATGGGAAATAAACAAGATAAACCTGGACTATTAATACAGAAAGGCAAGTATGATTTAATGGAAATGGAATGGAATGGGACCCATCCTATAATGGAAAATCTATAGGAATGGTCCCATGATTGACATATAGCAGCTGAAAAACACAATTTATTCAAACACAACAGGAGTAAGGGAACAGGAGAAGGAATTATGATTAAAGGGGGAAATGCTGTAGAGACCACCTTAGTCAAAGTAAACAGAGAAATAAATAAAAGCAATGTTACTGTTTCTGCTTGCTGTAATTTGCTCAAGGAGATAATGCCTTTCAAAAGCTAATCGTTGTTCTTTCGTAGACACCTGAAACAATAATGATGCAACAATGCATAACTTTAATTATTCTTGCATCTTTTGGGAGACAAACTGCTGAGTATGGTCCATCCGGGAATTTCTTGATTTCCTACTGATAACTTTTTCCTTGAAAGGGTAAAAAGTCATATGAGAATTAGCTCTTCTTGCCTTGGTACTAACCAACAGGAAAGATTAGCTGAGAATATGAAAGCAGTTGAAACAGTCAGAAGAAGTGATAATTTAATGTTAAGAAAATTTTATGTTCCTGAAACTTAAATGGAGAATAAGTATAGTATGTATCACAGACTTCAAAAGGGGAAAATAGTGAAAAATATATTTCTAGTGAAATATAATGTGACATTAATTCTTGGGAAGATACTAGATAAAATAATAAAATATCCATTTATAAGCACCTTGAAAATAGCTTTTACCAGGTCAGCATGGTTTTGTTATGAACAAGATCAAATTGTTGAGCAAGGTAGTCACATGGGCGCCTCACTTAATAGCCTCCATGACTTATCACCAAATTCCAGGTGCAATTGTGATACTAAATTGAGGATTACCTGTACCAGGTCTCAAAACGTAAATTATTTTTTCACTATTATCACCTAGAAACAAAACTGAGTAAGTACTAATATGCTAGTTAAAAACCAAACCCAAACACCTCTTTTTTCAAGTGGAATTTGCTGGTTAAAATTTTTCTTCCATCATACTATGCTAAAACTGATAGCACTTAGTGGAAGCTTTGCTATTAAAACTTGGAAACCATTTAGCAATATCTATTTATTTCTTGGCTCAGTGATCTGAAGTAAACATGCCCTGCCCTACTGTTAAGGTTGATGGAAGCTAGGCTTATGCATCAATGGGTAATAAGAATTTATTGCTTGAAAGAGAAGCTTAAGTGCTTGCTATTTTCAAACACAGTTATGACAAATATGATGAAAGGAAGGAAAATGATCCTCTGTAATTAATTTTTTTTAAAAATCCTTCCAACTCCCTCTGGGTAACAGTATCACTGACAGATATTAAGTTAGCTATGATACACATTAATGGATTTATAAACTGTTATGATGCTTATCAGAGACTTATGAGTACACTACTATCTAAAATCAGGGATGGAGAACTTACGTCCCTCCAAATATTGCTATATTACAATTCCCAGCATTGTTCACCATTAAACACATTGGCTAGGGTTCCTGGAAATTTAGCAATATTTGAAAAGCCAGAGATACCTCATCCCATTCACAGAATGTAATACAAGCATTTACAAGGATGAAGCTAGAACAATTAAAAAGTGCAGAGCATTCAGCTATTTTTTTCTTTTATCTAAAACTTCAAGAACCAAGACTTTATTTTTGGAACCTTCTTGATGAGGATGAAAAGTTGATAAACGGTATATTCCTTCTGCTTATTCAACAAAAGTAAGTTATTGATTGCTGCATTAGAGGCCAAGAGGTCTAGGAATGTGAAAATTCCAAGCTTTCTCTTTTATTTCTTACTTAACCTGTGAAATACGAACCTGCTCAAACAGCATGAAAAGTTCACACCATTAATGGCTTGTGTGTGAAGCTGCAAACATTTCACAACTTTTTAATTTCAGGTTGTGTGAGATTTAAAAGTGTTAATCTGCTTGTAATTTTTCAATATAACACCTTTCACGTGTGTCCTTCTCATGTTCTTCTTTTATGAAAAAGAACAGTAAGATTCAAGTTTCTGTTAAAAATGTTATTATTCTGCTCTCTAACAAGCTATTGTTATTTTTAAAATTTAAAAAAACCCACAAAAATCTTGATTTTTTAATCTGTGTTGTCTGAACAGAGGCTGAATTTAAAGTGGTATAAATCACATGGGGCACTGTAGCTTCAAGAGGCTTTACCAGTCCTAGCAAGATGGTGGGGGCAATGGAAGACAGGATGGGGGAGTGGACTTGCAAGGATCATATTTTTGCAGTCATCTGGTTGTTACCACTCTCCTTGAGAGCTCTTGAGGCCACTTGGGAGTTTATCTGTACTGTCAGGGTCACCTGTATCAGAGTGCAAGTGAACTCTTCTTTGAACTGCTGAAAGGACTGCACTGTAGACATGAGATAGGTGGTATCTTATCCCTCCCCATCTGTTGAGAGAGGGCTGCTCAGTGTTAACATAAATGACCTCTAACCCTTTTCAAACCAATGACCCTCTCTATCCAGAATATGGATAGAGAGATGGTCTATCCGATCATGCCTCAGCATACAATTTGTGTATATATTGTTGTTCTCTAGTCTCAACTAGTGGCCAGAGGCCAAATACCAATCTGTATTGTTTGGAAGCTGACCCACTCCTTTAGGAGTCATATTTACCTATCAATCCTCACTTCCAAAACCAATGCATCCTGGCAAGCCAGAATCAGAAGCATCAGGAGGAATCCAGGCTAATCCATGGCACATGTTCATCTGAGGACAAAAATACACATCCCATACACACAGCATCACTGACGAGATTTAGATTTATCTGTATTTGTTAATTGTTATGCTCACCAGCAACTCAACACTGCTTATTTTGCATTTGGGTTCTTATTGTTATGTATTTCTATTTTTTTCAGTTTCACCATCCTATTCCTTTAATAAAGCATCCAGATCTAAGCACACGGTCTGTTTTATTGGAGGATAGGTGAATTTAGCTGCATGTCAAGCTGCACATGGAGTACATGGAGTAATATGTAGTGAGGACAGAACACATCCAATGGTCCTCTATATCCAGAATATGGATAGAAAGATGGTCTATCCAATGGTCCTCTCTATCCACAACTCTGGATAGAGAGGACCGTTGGTTTGAAAGATCGGGTTAAAGAAGCCATTTTTGTTAACAATGAGCAGTGCTCTCTCAACAGAGAGGGAGGGATAAAATACCACCTATCTCCTGTCTATAATGCAGTCCTTTCAGCAGCTCCAAGAAGATTCCACCCCCATTTGCACTCTGATACAGGTGACCCTGAAGGCATAGAAAAACCCTCAAGTGGCCTTAAGATCTCTTAGGGAGCATGCCAACCTCCGAAAGCTCCACCCCACCCCCCCACACACATACAATCCTGTCAGAACTAATCTTTCCATCACCCCCACCATCCTGCCGGAACTGATGAAGTCTCTTGGATGAAAAACAAAGGAAAAAAACAGTCTAGTTGCATTTTGAGAAAGCACCTTTGAGACAATTATGACCTGGATGACTGAGAATCGCCACAGACATTCAATCTAATATTAAAATGCTACTGCAGAACTTCATCTCTAATCTTCTTCCTGAAAAAGTGCACAAAGATATCTCTTGGAATATTTTTTAATTTCATAAATCTCATATTTATCCTACAAACTTCATCAATTTCTGACACTGTATCATCTTCATCCCATTCCACACACAGAAAAAGGCTTAAAAGCCTTTTCTCTAACATCTTCACTAAAATCTCTGGAATTGTTCTGAATGTCAAGTAGAATTCTTTCTCTCTCATATCTAATAATGCCAAATTATCTAAGTCTTTTTTTGTCTTGTTTTCCAAAATGTTCAGTTTATCATTAATTTTACATCTTGAATCAATTCTTTATTTTTTATTTCCTCTTTCTTTAATTCTCTCTTCACAGCTGCCAATTAGCATTAATTGATTCAGATATCTTCTTGCCCAATCCTTTAAACATTTTCTGCAATGTCTCTGGTATAATCCCTCTTAGATTGCTCTAACAATCCCTTCTCCTCCTTTGATGCATTTCTGATGGTTGGCATTCTAATATTATAATCCAAAAATGAAAGTGTCTCATTTACACAGGAAAAAATGAAAGGCAGGGTCCCCTGCTTTTTTTCCCTATTTTGCCTACATCCTTAATACTTTAGTCTCCTCTAACATTCTGTAGTTATAGTCATACAATGTCTCGTATTACTTTTATCTTTATTTTATAAAATCCACCAATTGTCTGCATTATTTAATATTAAACCAACAATATTTCCATGAAAGTTCAATTTATTTATCTATTTGGCTCTAATATTTTCAAAAGCACCATCATCAATCTTTCAAAATTACTGTCCTTCATCAATTTATACTTTATTGTAGCAAATTCTTGTTGGTTTTTTTTTTTTTGCTAATAATTTAAAATCCATTAAAACATTATTTATCTCACTTTCTTTGATCCAAAATAAATATGGCTGATTTACCAAGTGGTTTTTCTCTTACCCTGTCATTTGGAAGTTACCTTTAATTTTAATTTTATTATATCCAATAGTGATTAACACAGTGGGACTTTTGCAAACCTTATGTCCATTATAGGCTACAGTGTGGTTGTCAGCACGATTGAAATCCTTTGACTTCTGGGCACTAAACAAACAAGTTGACCATAAAATCCACAATATCTCCAGTCTCCTCACAAGAAGAAAATTATTTCTCTGTTTTCAGAGAGCCTCTGCCAACCATCTGGCCATCTAGCTTGCCATTAGGCCTCATCTGGAAGTCCCAGCATAGAATAGAAACTAGGAAACTGAGTTATAGTCCGCTCTTAGGCACAAAGCATGCTGGGTGATTTGGAGTTAGCCTAAGAAAGCTCTCTTAGCCTAAGAAAGAGGCAACTGGAAACTACTTTCAAAACCTTGCCAAGAAAACCATAGGTTCTTGTCTAGGTGGTTTACAGAAGTCAACACTGACTAAAAAGTGAACACATCTATGTCAAGTGTCACATTCCTTTAAGGGTAATCTGTTGAGGCTGCATAATGAAGTTGAAGCAAGACAAAAAAAAAAGCACCCTTTGTCCTTCCTGTTTTGACTTCTCTCTCTTCTAATTAGTAAGCAGTGAAGACAAGGAAGATAATTCTTACTAGAGGCTTAAAGTGATTTCTTGCAGAGGAGATTAAAAATGCCTTATACTTCTGTAGTTTAAGACTGTTCAGTTCAAGACAAGAGAGACCCATAATAGAATCATTTGTTGGTGAAAAGCTCATCAAAAGTTGATACTCATCAAGTGAAAACACTTAAGTAGCAGACTGAATACAGACCACCTGAGATCACTTTTTTTCCTGCTAGGGAAAATATATTCTATTACTTTTTAAATGGCAAGACTTCTGGTTTTTTAATCTGTAATTAATTCAGCATATTTGAATTGTATTTTTTTTTTCAAAGTGATGACCAAGAATCTTACACTGATCTTACACTGTACATACTTATTCAGAACATGTTCCATTGAAATAGGTGAATTAGCATCAAGGATTGTAAGGTTTGTAGCCCAAGTCATACAAATTCTAAATTTTATTTTTAACAAAATTTGAAATTTTCCTAAAACAAAGCTCTTTGCTTCAAAGGTAGCTTGTTACATTTAATTTGGAGAGACTCTCCTATCTCTGCCAGTCCAAGGGTTTCTTGATCAAAGAAATGTCAGGAAACAGATTGCTTTTAACACTCAGAATTGGAATGTTACATTATACTGAAATATGCAGAAGTGCAAATCAGGTTAAGATTCACTTCAGGGTTTCTTTCTAGTGAATGATCTCTCATCCAATCACTGATCTTCCATTATAACCTACAAGCAGATTTGCACTTAATTATTCACACTATTGGGAGAATGAAAGCAATTTCTCAATACAACTTTAAGGCATATACTTTGCATTCATTTTATGTAGGCCATGAGATAGCTACCATCTGAAGCACTCCAGATTCATAGCAGTGTTTGTAACCAAAGCTAATTTATGGCCATGTTTATTTTTTTGTATGTGATATATATTTGTTAAGCTTTGATATATTAATTCTCACTGCCCAGTGCAACACTTTGATATAAAGGAGAAAAGATACTTGAAGTATGCAGGGATACCCATATACAGTAACACCAGCTGACAATTCCTTAAAACAACAATTTCTTTTAAGTTCACACAATTGCCCTTTGCAACTGCAAGGCACTTACTAAACAAGGACTACATGTACAGGAAAAGTTTCCAGGATTTACCTTCCTCTCTTGATTTTCTAGGACAATGTTTCTCAATCTTGCCAATTTTTAAGATGAATGAACTAGGGAAAATGTGGGGCTGAATTCCACATATCTTTAAGTTACCAAGATTGAAAACAACTGTTCTAGAAAAACAGAGAAACTATAGAAAATATTCTTGAATTAACTCGATGATTTTATCTTCTTCTCTTTCTATCTCATTTTAGTAATTTTGTATTAAATTCTACATAGCTTAACTTGACAGTAGCCACATCCCAAAGGAGAAGAGATTGAGAGATAGATTGTATGTTTTAATACTCCATCATAAAACACAGATATTCAAAGCAATCAAACCACTAATAAAATCTCCCAATTAAGTTTATGGGGCATGACTGTAATCCTCTAGGAGTAAACTCCACTGAACTTAGTAATGTTTACTTCTTATTACATACAGTCAGCATTTAAAACGTACTGAGCTCTTTTAATTGATCTTTCACCAGCTGAAACATAACCTTTAATTTGTAATTAGACATGCAAACAATCTTGAAAGTAAGTTTTGTCAGTGAAACTCATAGCCAACCAGACTTAAGTCTGCTCTATTTTTATTTTTAAAATACTTAAAAATATACTAAAAGTATATTTTTATTTATACTTTTAGTGACTGTTTTCCAATTCAGCAAATTTCTGGCTGAGTTATTATAGAAACAAAAGATTAAAATCATATCTAAAATATGTTGGGTTAAGCCTAGGCATACGAGTAGGCTTGACTTACATTGCAAAATTACCAAGATTACTCTTCTTTAACTTTAACAGCTTCCATATTTGTAATAGCATCAGGTTCTTTGAACAGTCTTCTTTTCTAGCAATTTCTTTATTGATTGTGTCAGCAAGTCAGTGTCAACTTTTAGTATTCACACAGAAATTACTGAAATCATAATGAGACATGTTAGATTTTGGGGACTTTAAGTATACTAAGAGGGGGGCACAATGGATCAGCAGTTAAGATGCTGGGCTTGTTGGCTGGAAAGCTGACAACCCAGGTTCGAGACCCGAATGCTGCATGACAGTGTGAATTCCCTTTCTTGTCCCAGCTCCTGCTCACCTAGCAGTTCAAAAGCAGGCAAATACAAGTAGATAAATAGGTGGGAAGGTAACAGCATTCCCTGTACCTTGGCATATAGTCATGCTGGCCACATGACTATGGAAGGGATCTTTGGACAATACTGGCTCCCTCAGCTAAGAAACGAAGATCAGCACCCCCCTCCCTAGAGTCGGACATGACTTGACAGGGAAAACCTTTACCTTTACCTAAGTATACCAGGACAAAATTTTAAAGTGAGAAGTTGTTGTTGATCAACTTGAAAAGCATGCAATATAAATCAAATCTTTTTTCATAAAATCAAATGTTTTTGTGCTGAAAGGTAGATATTACATAGAAAGAATTTGTTCTAACAACTTCCGTATTGAGAATTTGATTTGTTCACAATATTTAAAGGAACTTTTGTCCGAACCCTGAGAAAATCATTTTAATTATTAAAAACTGCACCAGAGACCCTTCAGAGGTATTAATCATTGTTGGATCATTTTCTTTATTCTTTGACTTCCTCTCTGTTGATCAATCAGAATCTATAGTAAAATCAAAAAAACTCATTATCATCCTGTTCACTTGTCACAGTGAGCATCCATCAATTTCTCTGACTCTCTGACATACTCCTTTTGCCTGAAACTTTAAGAAATATTTTGATAGATTTGCAGGAAGGAGGTGGGGTTTTGATTAGAGGAAAATTGATTTTTTTGCGGACTTTGTTTAGTGTTGCAATCCAAAATGAGTTCTAGAACTTTTTTACATTTCTACTCTCACAGAAATCCATCATTCATCATCATTCATCTGCAACAACTATTTGTGCAAGAAGAAAAGATGTATTTTCCTTTTTCTACCTAACATCAGCCAACCCCGTTTGATTAATTTAAAAATATAATTGAGTAGCATTTACTGAATCCCAAGATCTCTTCCTATTATGTCATGTAAAATATTTTCAATGAAGAATTAGCAAAGTATTAAATTGTTTAATAAAGAAAGCAATCCTTTAACATATAGTAAGTTCAAGTGACTGCTGAAATGTTCAGCTGGCTTATTCTAAATTTAAATTTAAAATCAGTTTCTAATGACAAAGGGGAGCAATATCTTGATTTAAATTCCAAGAACTGTCACTTTAAACATTCTACCACTAGACAAAATTATAGAAACTTAAATGGAAACATGATAATTTCTCTTTAAACAGTAGCATCTAACACTGATAGAATAAAAAATTTGATAAACTGAATCTAAGATTAGATTGGACAATAATTTAATTAATAATTTGTAGTTTACTTAGTAAAATGTTGCATAAACACTTTTTCAATTATTCCTAATAAAATTAAAATCTGCCAACTTGGCAATCTGTAAAGTTAACTTCAAGCAGTAACATAAAAAATGAAGACAGCTTATTTTTAGGATCAAATTTATAGTGCACTAGACTCCAATGATAAAACATTTTTATTGATGACAGATGATGTAATACAAATATTGGAAGGAAGAATTGTCAATTATTTATAACCCAATTATGCATATCTGTAGAACACTAAAAATTCTACATCTTATCATATTACAGTAAAAAAGACTTATAAGTTGGAGAAGTAATGCAGTTTTGTTCTAGCTTAGCCAGAACTTTCAAACTCAACCAGTGAAATAAAAACATTGCAGAACCCCACTTTGAAATACATGTATTGAAAAATACGTTAGCAAGCAAAAATAATAAAAATGACAGATTAAAACTTCAATATATTTTGACTTCAATATATTTTGACAGGGATGATGATCAGTTGCAAAATGTTGCTATAACCAGTATGCCAGCGGTGTCAAACTCAAACCAAATGAGCATTGTGGTTGTCCTCTGCAGGCCAGGGGCATGGTCAGGGGAAAGGGCATGGCCAGAGTGGCCGCGACTGCCTGGGCATTGCCAGGGAACATGGCCCGCTTGACATAGCTTGCATGGGTGGTGCCTGTGGGTCTGGGCAGGATTGGAAAGGGAATCCAGGGGTCTCCCCGGGTGGGATGGTGGGTGGGAGGCTCATCCCACATGATGAGGTGAGGAGAGACAGGGGGTGGGGCAGCTGCAGCTAAAAACTCATCGCTCGCCACCCTTTGTGTGCGGGGGAGGGGGAATGGATTCTGGCTGTAGACACAGCATATTGGCCCCTCAACTGGCATATGCTGGCATACGCTGTTGATCCAGAGCCCACTGCCAGCACCGGGCTGGCAGTCCAAGCAGCAAGCGGAAGTCATGGGAAGGAACATATGGACTGCTGGACGCCCTTTCTCTGTCCCATTGTCTGTTTTGGTGTTTGTAGAGCAGGTCACTGCTGGTCATCTTATCAGCCCCCTTGCCGGTCTTGCCCTTCACCTGTACATGGAACATGTTCTCCTTGCGAGGGATCTTTAGGGTTTAGCCGTGCTGCCAATCTGTGGCTGGTATTGCATGGCTATCAGGCGTGCCCCCTATGGCGATGGGGTTGCTGGTTCAAGTGCCTGAACTGGTAGTGACAAAGTCACCATGGACCTATTTTTAGGGCTTTATATGTCAGCGATGAAAAACCAACCCTACTTTTTTAGGGGGTTTGCAACATGCTCTTTCTAATGAGAACAATTTAACAGTGTTTCCAGAAAGTCATTTTTTTGTAAAAGTGGGCTGAAAATACCCTATTTTTGACATTTTTACAAAAAAGTCAACTTTACACTCAATTTGTGAACTATTGGAAAGTAGTAGGAGAATGAAATTTTATATTTGAAAACCTTGTGTTACTAAATTATTTTGCACAAAGTTTCACATTTATCATACTTTTCCTTCCAGAGATATAAAAAGCCAAATTTTAACCTTTTTTCAAGCCACAATATTTTCAGCCAACTTTGCTCCAAATTATCTAGATGGAGATTGCTCATGAGAATGTTTTTATTATTTTGTTTAATAGAGCACAACAAGTTGTACAAGATGGCCAAGTTTTGTTTCTCTCAACAAAATATTACCAGAGATATTATGTCTCAGAGTCATACTGTAGAAGGCTACAGTATGGGTCAAACAAATGACTATATCTCCGCAAGTATTGCATCGGCAAATGTAACACTTTACCAATGTTCATTGGGGACATGTGTGTATGTTCACACAAAATTTTATTGAAATCCATAATGGTCGAGCAGGGACCCCCAGACCACTTGACATGGAATGACCCTATTATGAAGTCCAGCCAATGAAATGGATCATCAGATCATCTTCACCAGAACACAACAGTTATGCTCATAGAAAGTGCCATATTCAGATGTGGTCTCTCTACTTAGACTGATTCAATCACCTGAAAAGTTAAAAGAATACCCGTTCACTCTAGTCAAGTTCAAATCACTGGGATCTGATGGATTACCTCCCAGAGTTCTGAAGGAGTTGGCAGATTGATCTCGGAATCACTGAACTATATCTTTCAAAGATCCTAGAGCACTGAGGACTGGAAAAGAGCTGATGTGGTTCCCATCTTCAAAAACAAAAGGGGGGGGGAATCAGATCCAGGAAACAACAGACCAATCAGCCTGACATCAATACTTGGGAAGATCCTGAAAAAGATAATCAAGCAACAGATCTGCGAACACTTAGAAGCAAGCAAAATTATAGCCAGAAGCCAACATAGGTTTATCAGAGAACAGATCATGCCAAACAAATCTTACTTTATTCTTTGACAAGGTGACTAAAGTAATGGATCAGAGAAATGCTATGGACATAGCATATTTGGATTTCAGTAAGGCATTTGACAAAGTAGACCACAACCTACTTCTTCGTAAGGTAGAAAAATGTGGGCTAGACAGCATCACCATGGATTCAAAATTGGCTGACAAACTGCATTCAATGTGCAGTTTAATGGAACTATATCTACATGGAGAGAAGCAAGCAGTGAGTTCCACAACATTTAGTTTAGGGCCAGTACTTTTCAACATCTTCATAAATAATTAAGATGAGGGAATAGAAGGGGAACTATTCAAATTTTCAGATGACACTAAACTGGCAAAAATATAGGCTCAAGATCCAGATGGATCTCGACAGACTTGAACATTGGCCCTGTCTAACAAAATGAAATTAAACATAGAGAAATGTAGGGTTTACAAAGGCAAAGAAACCCAAATGTAAATGTACAGATTAGCTGAAAGATAACTAGAAAGCAGTTTATATGAGAGAGATCTTGGTGTCCTGGTGGACAATATGAGCCAGCAGTGTGTGGCAGCAACCAAAAAAGTCAAAGCAATCCTAGTCTGCATTAACAGAGGGATAGAATCAAGATCAGGTGAACATGAAGTATTAATACCACATTATAAAACCTTAAGCACAAAACTGCATCCAACATATTATAAAAAGGATGTTGAGATTCTGGAGAGTGCAGAAAAGAGCAACAAAGATGATTAGAAGGCTGGAGGCTAAAATATATGAAGAATGATTGCAGGAATTGCTAGTCTAGTGAAAAGGATTAGGGGTGACCTGATAGATAGATAGTGTTCCAATATTTGAGGGGCTACCACAAAGAAGAGGGGGGGGGGAGTCAACCTATTTTCCAAAGCATCAGAAGAAGACAGGAAGGGATGGATGGAAACTAATCAAAAAAAGCAACTTGGAATTAAGGACAAACTTCCTAACAGTGAGGACAATTAACCAGTGGAAGAGCTTGCCTTCAGATGTTGTGGGTGCTCCATCACAATAGGCTTTTGAGAGTGGACAGTCACTTATCTGTAATGGTATAGGATTCCTACTTGAGCAGAAGGTGAGGCTGGAAGACCTCCAACGTCCCTTCCAACTCTGTTATTTCATTATCTTGCAAAGCACATTAATAACCAATTTGCCTATCTCAATGTCCTCCAGGTGTTTTCTGTACTGTAATACTTGTGATGAGATTTGTACTGCAATATATATAATGATAGTAGATTAGGAACAACTAAGTAGACAATATTGGGCTAGGCGGAAACATTTGCTGGAGTCACCTACTGGCTATTATCATTGCCTTAGAGAACCTTCACTTCATTTTGCTGCCATCTTTTATCTTTTATTGATTTTATTGTAATTTCTTTTATTATGATGAGCCACCCAGAATCACTGAGTTGGGTGGCATACACGTTATTACAGTAACTGATTTATTGATTAATCCAGTGTGTTCACACAGCAGACACTAATTACTGCATTAACCTTGATTTACAAAATAGAATAACTGGATTCAGAGGAAAACATCAAGCCCAAACCAGGCAATCTACATTACAGTACAGCTTCATGCTTTCACTTATCTGGTCTAAGGCAACTTTTGATGTTCCTCCTTGTTTTAAAAATCTCTTCCTGGACAAAACACGTAGAACAGACGCTTTGCTGATAGGTAAAAGTTTGTTCTGGGTGATTTATTATCTAACTATTACCAATTGCTTATTACCCTTTATTCTTGCAGGAACAGGAAATGCTGAGTAGCTCTATTCAATAAAAATGGGGATGTCTATATTAGTGAGTGTTTGCAATAATATCCCAAAAGTGCTTTTTCAAGAGTCAACTGGACTTTTTGGTTTTTCTTTGAAGGCATTTCACTTCTCATCCCTGACGCTTGTTCAGCTCTGAGCGCAAATGGTTCCTGTGATCTGCAATTTTTCTGGAAATCCATTAATACTCCCGCACCATTTGAAGGGTGTTCATCCCAAAGTGCATTGCTAAATGTCTAAGGAGATTCTCAAGTCATCCAGGTGACGGTTGTCCCAAAGGTGCTTTTTCAAGAGGCAACTGGACTTTGTTTGAAGACGCTGAAGCTGAAGAAGCTTCTTCGATGAGAAGTAAAATGTCTTTAAAAAAACCAGAAAGTCCGGTTGCCTCTTGAAAAAGCACCATTGGGACAACCAGGACCTGATTGAGAATCTAGTGATTGGTTCACAAATGAGGGAAGGAGGGAGGGAGCACTTATTTTAACATGTTCCAGTTTTACTGCCAACATGGCCTGTTAAGGAAAAAGAAAAGAAAAGAAAAGAAGAGAGAGTCAGTGAGTGAGTGTTGGGACAGCAGTGACTACTAGGGAAGCCAATACAAACCTGGTCTCTTTCTATCCGCTCTTTCTCCGCCCTCCCACTAACCCCAATCTCAGGGCAATCGCCGCAGCGACAACTATTGCGCAGGCGCCGAGGACACTCGGTCACGTGGCAGGAACCGGGGCGGAAGGGCGGAGCTGAAGGTTCGTAGCGTCGCACGGCGTCCATGGCAGCGATTTCAGTCGCCGGAAAGATGAACACTTCCGCCTTCTCGTCTTTCTGTCGAAGATCCGGCGGGGCTTAGGCCGCGCTCCGCCAGGCTAGGTTTAGATTGGGTGCCATGCGGCGGCTCTGGCCGCCGCTGCCGCCGCCACCATTGCCGTCGCTTTTGCTGGCGCTACTTTCGGCGGCCGCGCTGTACGGGGGAGGAGCGGCGCCTGCCCCGCGTACCACCGCGAAACTCCCTTCCGCGTTGCCGACCTCCCCTCTGCCAGCCGGCCTCGACGATGCGCCCTCGGGCACGCCGGGAGGCAGCGGCTCTTCTGTCGGCGACGGAGCGCGGGCCGGTGGCGTGAACGTAAACGGCAGCATGGCCGCCGCGCCCCCCCGCTCGGAGGTCAACCAGCCCATGACCCAGCGCGCCCTTTCGGTACTGGTCCTGGCCAGCGCTGCCCTCATCGTTTACTTCGTCATCCGGACCGTGCGGTGAGCGGCGCCTCAGCCTTTCCTTCTCGCGCTGCCCCGGGAAGGGCTGTAGACGCCCCCCGCCCCCTTTCCCGTGTTTAGCCCCGTGGCCGCGGCGTGGGCCTGGATCTGAACGTAACTAAGGCTGAGTTTTTTCGGGGTGAAGGAGAGAGAGAGAGAGAAGGGGGGGGCAAAGGAATAGTTTGCTTTGCGTCTGCTCTTCTTCCACGCCATGCCCTTGTTGTTCTCCCCACGGCTTCCGTACATTTCTTTGGCTCCGGTAAACTTCAGGAATCGTTTTAGAATCTTTTTTTTTTAATCTACCATGTTTTTGTTGGGTTGGCTTACTGTGGAATATTTTTTGCCGTATAGCTTGAGTGTGGAGGGTTAATTTTGTGGCTCACTTAACGATTGTTTTGAAGGCCCCATTTGGGTTTGACATTCCTTCACCCTCCACCCCCAGAATAGGCCACCCGAATGCAGTTACGGAATACAGAATAACAGAGTTGGTAAGGGACCTTGGAGGTCTTCTAGTTCAACCCCCTGCTTACGCAGGAAACCCTTGTACCATTTCAGACAAATGGTTGTCCAATCTCTTTTTAAAAACGTTAAAAGGGGTAATAGACCAGTGGATGTCTAATGCTTCCTGTTCTCACGCTGGAAAAGATTGGTGGTGTTTAAACAAAGCTCAAGCAAGCAGAAGGTGGCTTCAAATCAATATTCTGTAAGACTGGCAGGTGATAGATAATGTGCAGAGTAACCAAAGTCAAGGTTAGAATTCCTATCGAGGTAGAAAAGAGACAGGTTTTTCTACTTTATATGTTTCGTGATACAGTGACTGCAGTACAAATCCTCATGGACTCCTCACACATGTGATAAATGCAGAGAGAAAAAATAGTGATACAAACATACTTATGGGTGTAGAGGGTATGGTGTCTTGTCAACTCTTTCAGCTTTGTCTTTTTGGGGGGAGTAAGCATCTCTGCAATGCTTACAGAAGCACTGATAGCACCTGAGACGTAGTTAAAATCTGAAATTCTGGGGGAATCTTGACAGATGAAGTCTGAAATGTTTACACAATCTTAGAAAGAGGGTTTGAAATAAATAGTTCTAGGATCATAACAAAATACCGGCAGTCCTTGATTTATGACCACAATTGAGCCTCGAATTACCATTACTAAACAAGATAGTTGTTAAATGAGTTTTGGCTCATTTTACAACCTTTCTTGCCATAGTTAAGTGAATCTGAGTTGTTAAGTTTGTAACATGGTTAAGTGAATCTGACTAACCGGTCACAAAAGGTGATCACATGACCCTGGGCACTGCAACCGTGATAAAGCATCCAAATTTTGATCATGTGACCATAAGGATGCTGAAACAGTTACGGGTGAAAAACAATCATAAGTCATTTTTCCAAGTGCTGTTGTAAGTTCAAACAATCAGTAAGCGAATGGTTGTAACTCGAGGACTATCTGTATAGCATTAAAAGATAACCTTTAGAGATTTAAATAAAGAATAAAAAAATAGTTGGTACACATTTATTCACTCTGGTGTTCTACCTAAAGGCCTAGTTTCAAGTGGTTTCCAGCTGCATAAAACAAGGCTTTTGAAAGCTATAAAAAACCTTAAAAGATAAAAGAATGTTCAGTAAGTCATGTGAATTTCATTTGGCGTTAATTGGAAGCTATAGATGTAGATAAATGGAAGGATGGATCCTAATAAAATGCGTCTAGACTAGAGCAAGATTCCTTATTCCTTTTGTATAGATACGAGTGTACTTTTAAAGGGATCTATTACGTGTTAACACTAGTTCAGATTTTAGAGAGACTTTTTGAATTTCTTTCAAGGTAACCTTTTCATGGTGTGTCCAAGAGATTAGGTGGGAAAGTCAACTCTCACTAGACATACACCATATATATTTTACTGAATCGTACTCGAAATAAGCAGAATATATTTTGATAAGGTCTCTATCCTACATAACAGTTTAAACTACATTTTTGAAAAATTAGCAGATGTGTTTTAGGAGAAAGTTGTGAATATTTTAAGTTGGTATGCTACATTTCAGTATTTTCTGTATAATGAGCTGTGTAGTACCATACAAGGGGAAAATCCTTAATTCAAATGTTCTTCATATAAGTGTAGCAAATACACTCCTTCAGGATTTATCTACATGAAGTATAGATTTATCAGAATATCAGAAATCTGATAGCACCTTTTCTGACCAGGCATAAGCTTTTTGAGGCTACAGTTCACTTTATCAGATACAACTCTTAAGTTTCATAAGTACTTAAGGTGCTATCCTGGTTTTGGTTCTTTCAAACTTCTAAATGGTGCACATGAATTGCAGGGTTTTTCCCCCCCTACAATTTGTTTTATTTATAAAGCCCATATGAATATTTTCTGAAGTGTTGAACAGTATCAGAAATTCTTTTATTAAATTTATATGCCATTCATGTCACTACCCAGAGTGACTCCAAGAGTTCTCTTTAATACATACATGCAGGCATGCATACACACACACACACACACACACCCATCTAGTAAGAATGTGATTCTAGACAGTACACAGTTAATTTAAAATCTAATAAATATATAAAAAATCATCACTAAAAACTATTAAAAACTATTAAAAATGCAAATAGGGAGTGTGATGTTGGCTACAGTAAGAGAGCCATTGCAAGAATTCCCCAGTCCCCTGTATACTGTACAGCAGTCAAAGTTGAATCCATTATTATGCAGGCAAATAGAAGTTTGTGCATAGGATTGCATTTTCTTGTTCAACTTCATTGCAGCCTTTTCTCAGAATCACTGACACCATTGTAATTAAAGGCCAACAGGCTATATAAACAACATCTTCTGAGAGCTATTTTGGACAAATAAAGTACAATAAAACATTCAGTGAATACAACTATTGCTTTAACCCAAAGTACATGCTGTAAAACTGCAATGGACTCACTGTTTATCTTGCAATATCACCTTCCCTGATGAAGGTGATATTTTTTTTATTCTACAGTATTTATAACTTATTTAAATACACCTTATTTTCCTGAATAATATAATTTATATGATAGACACAAGTTATACTGTAATAGTTGAATGATGAAGTGGGACATATACCAGTTGTGAAAATCAAGTCACAAATTTACTATGCTCATGATACAAGAAACACAATGGAATTAAATAAGACATTAAAGTTAGAGAAGGTGACAATAAATATTATTTTATATGCATACACACACACACACACACATTATCACATATATAATGATTGTAAGCCACCCAGAGTTACCCTGTGTTAAGATGGGCAACCAATAATTTTTACAAATAGATAGTGTCCTGGTGACTTCGTTCCTTGTAAAATGGAGTTTTTAAAAAACATTATTTTGATATGGCAGCAAATAGCCTCTTAATGAAAGAACAATTTGAACTAACTCATTGACTATCATGATCACTAAAAATAATTGATATACAGTAATAGCATAGCCTCCACAGTACACATACAGTTACAGGTTACAGCTAAATGTAAAATGTTTGTATAGAATATTGAATTAGCTTAGGGAAACCATTTGTAGAAGGAAAGAATAAAGTTTCTAGAGCTGAGAGGAAGAACCCAAGAGGACCTTAAGCAGGAATGGTATTCAGCCGTTTTGGACCGGTTCAAGTGAACTGGTATCTCCTACAATCGATTAGCTAGCTGGCTGGTAGCTGGGAAGAGCAGCTGGGCCCACCCACATACCCCTGTGCTTTTCTCTCCTTTATCCTCTCAGCTGATTTGGTCAGCAGAGCGGGTTGCCGCGCCTCAGCTGTAGCTACTGTGTGACTACATAGAAGGTGGTTGTTTTGAAGCTGAGCACATGCGCAAAACATGTGTTAGGTGCATGCGTGCACGTGCGGTCATCGAACCGGTTGTGAAACCGGTTGAAACCCACCACTGGCCTTAAGTAATATATCTTTGTATATTCTATGTTTCATTGGTAAGTAATAAAGAGCTAGTATTTTAGAAGATAGGATTAATTTCTTCAGCACAAAATTCAGAGCTGCAGTGAACAAATCAGTACAAAGATAAAAGTTCAGAATTCAGTATTCCGCAAAGAAGTTTCAAATATCTATAAGCTTCAAGGCTTGACTGTTTCGTTTGTCATTCTGTATAAACTACAGAGACCATATATATATATATTAATATAAATAGTCCAAATAGATATTAATTTGCTTGTAAGCGTTTCCCCTTCCATATTTAATACTTTTGAAGTAAAATAAGCAAAAGTAGTTAAAAATGAAAATTTAAGTGAATATAACTGGTGATAACAAGACCATTAAAACTCAGTGTGTAGGGTGCTTGATACTTCATAAACTTATCTGTATATTTTTGATCTTTATACAATTTACTTATGCTCTACATTGTAGAAATATATTTAAAGTTTAGTTTAATATTTTTGTATTTGCATGGGACAAATATTAAAATTCGGGAAGGGGTGGGATATATTTCATTATTGACTAACTTAGAATACAAACTTCGTTTAAATCTATATTGACTCAGATTTATATGGTTCAAATGTTTCATTTTTATTTTGTACGCTGAAAGTTCAAATCTAATTCTGCTCATATTAGTCTTCTTCAGCCCTGTTTAACACATTTTAACATTTGTATTAGTCTTAGACGAAGAAACAGGAAGACACGGAAATATGGTGTTCTGGACACAAATATAGAAAACACAGAGCTGACACCTTTAGAGCAAGATGATGATGATGATGATAACACATTGTTTGATGCCAATCATCCTCGAAGGTTAGTATCTTTATTTCAGGAAGTAAAATAATAGGACAGAAGGGATTATAAAGACGTGAAAACAAAGCAGAATGTATTTATAAAGTAGACATTTTATACAAGCATATATTACTATGTAGCTTCACATATTCCTCTTTGATTAGAGATTATGTTTATTGGAGCAGCGTTGTGCAGTTTCCGAAGGAAGATGTGTGACATCTTCATTCTAAATGAAGCAAACAATTATATGCAACTGTATGAGTGAGAATAAGAAATCCATGGCTTTTTAATTAGATAGCAATATTCACTCTTTGCAAAATAAGCTACAAACTTATCATTGTAGTTTGTATTACATGTTAATATTTTAGACATTTGATTATTTTTAATGTTTGTATTTGCTAGGGTGGTGGTGGCTATTTTGCTATTGCACATTGTGTTTTCTTAAAACTGTGTTCCAGAAATGGTAATTATGTTTAATTAAATAAGCCTTCTGTCTTGTGTTCTATTCTTGGTAGTAATCTATTTTGAAAATATTAAGAGCAGCAGTCTCCCAGGTAGCATAGGCTGTCTGTTTATTGTAGCTTTGGTTTTCACTTGTAGCAATCTGGTTTTGAAATATAGATAATATCTCCCATGGTATTCTGCCTTTTTTATTCATGTTTCGGTAGCTTTATTGTGTCTTGTATATAAAAATCAATACCATAAGCTTAAATATTAATGCTTTTTATAAAGGCAAGTCATTTTTTTCTTACTAGAACAAAAATCTGTATTCTTTAAAAACGTATAGGTGCTTTGCGGACATGCTGTTTTTAGACAGAACTGACAAGGAATATCTGAAGCAGAATAGGAGTTGCAAGTGATGTTCGATAGATGCTACTCTAGAAAAATTTATGGCAAATTTAACCTGTGATTGATTCCCTTATTAAACAGATATAGGAGATATATCAAATTAGACTGCTTATAATTTCAGCTAAGGTAGAATGGGTTTTTAACTTACAATTTATTTTGTAAGTTAAATCTGGACAGAGATTATTAAAGAATTGGAGTGAAATACATTTCTGATAATTACTGGCAACACAATTCTGTAAAAATTAATTATTAATTTATTGTTAAGAATAGAGTGTGACCACTTCATTCTAGAATTTACCATAATGTTGGCACAGGTAACTGAACAAAGTCAAACTAGTATTTTAAAGTTTAAGAGAGTTGACTTCAATAAACAAAGAGAAAGATTAAGGAGGATTCCATGAATGGAAATCCTAGGGGGAAAAAAACCAAGATGCTTGAGCAACTCTGAAAATGAATCCAGGTCTTCAAGGATTTATGAAACAACAAGCAGGATTGGATACAAACGAATCTCTGGCTACAATGTTCTATGGGGTAGATGTTATGGTAATACAATACATTGGCTAATATGAGATACTACTTTTGTGAATATTAAATTTAAAAATATGTAACTATGTTAATTTGGGTTAGCAGGTTTTGCTTATTTTTCTTTTTCTTTATAGATAAGTGTGTGCCTTGTGGGAAAATATTCCAATTGTGGAGCAACAAAAGAAGGCTGTTTGGAAGGAACGTGAAGCCAATATCAGTTGAGGATATGAAATGTATTATGACATCCTTAGTTTGTTGCAATAAATACTAACATTTTACTGTATCTTTTGTATATACAGAAATATTGTAAGGTCAAAGCCTATGGAAATAGCACACTAAATTTCTAATCTATTTTCAACAGGGTATTTTCTGCTTATATTAATTTGTGATCTTCTTTTTGAAATTCTTTTGTGGGCCATTTTTTTTAATGTAAACTGTGGTAATTTATTTGTTTGAACTCCTTGTAGCTAGTCAAATCTAACCATGTGTCGGAGGAATGTATGTTCTTAGTAAATTAGATGTATATTGAAGCTCTGTGTGAATGATGTAAATAAATGTTTACAGTATTCCTAACATTCATCCCTTGTTCTCTGAGTCTGTTGGTGTGAGATGTTGTGATTTGAATGGAAGAAAAAATGTTTGCAATAATGGAACTGATCTTCCATTAGCTGAGTTTGGAACCACTTTTTCAGCAAGTATAAATTAGTGGAACTTTTGTTTATATTGTGTCTAATTTCAAATTCCATAAGCTAGTTAGAGAAGGACTTCTGAATGTTCTTTTAATGTAAAATGTGCAGAATTGCTAAGGCATCTATCAGCATTTTTCTATGTGCAAGCTTTAATGGAAGCTGTTGAAGAAAATTCTGGCATTATAATAACTGGAGGTATATCGAATAATTTTATATAATAGGCCCATACAATATAACTGAATTTCTCGTGTACTAATGGCTCACCTTGTTAGATGAAAATATATGGGAATGTATTCAGGAATGAAACAGACTATTCAAAGTTTTGGGTTTTTTTACACACAGACATACATTCAGCTATTCCTTGTGTAGTGGCTACCTCATTTAGTGACTCTGCAAATGCCATGGTAATTTAAAAAAAATAATTTTCCAACCAATGTGAAGAGTTTTAACCAAATTTCTGCATGTGATAATAGTGTACACCCGAATGAAAATAAAAGTGAGCTTTGCTACACAAGAGAATTTTATCCAAATGAGACAGCAACAGCCTTGATCTTTGCAGCATCTCTCAGGCATGTGGATCCCTTAGTGATCATTTCACTTCTGATTTAGGAAACAGGTTATCAATAACGAGAGGGTATATATACAACATGCATAATATTTAATTCTTAAAAGTGTGGTATAACATACACTTCCTTTCCCACTTTCATTAGCAGTAAAATTCAACTCTTTAAAAATAGGGTTCATGTGTTGAAGATTCTTGGTACTTAGGAGAATTAGGAATACTACTACTACTACTACGCTACCGGTACTTTTGATTTCGAAGAAATATATATATTTCAACTTATTTTGCCCATTGTTCATAATCCACCGAAACTCCTATATTTTGAACATAGTAATTTGGAAGAATTTTGTCCAAATAATGAATCATTTCACTTCGGTAATGTTAAACATTTCTTGAGTCAAAACTTTTTTGGAATATCCACATTTGCTAGGTATCCAAATAAATTATAAAAATTGCCTAAAGTGAAATTATTACTCTTTATTGCAGTAATTCATATAAGTCTGATGGATTGCAAGACTTTTTTTAAAAGATGGAAAATTTGCAATATGTTAATACCAGTTATTCAGATGTTCATTAATGTTTTTGGCTTTCTTCAACTGCAGGAAGCACAGTTCCAAAATTTAGGGGCCTAATACACTAAATACATTTTGAGCATTTTAAGGTTCTAATTCATTACTATTGATGAAACCTGGAATATTTTATATTTCAGAAAAGGATCCAGATAGAAGTTAAAATTTAATTGATTCAAAACATGTACAAATTTATGTATATGATTAATACACATCAACAAAGGTCTGCCATAATTTAGAAATAAATGCAAATAAATGCAAGTGAATTCTCAATTCACTTAAAGAAAATTAGTGTGTTATTCCCAAATGTCTGTTAAATTAGAGAATACATCATCCATAGCAATGTCATTACACAAATGACAGAAATTATATTTGTGTAAATATGCAAATGATGTAAAATTAGTTACGTACAAGAATTTCATATCAAAGCAAACTTCTTACATGTTTGAAATATTTAGGTTATCTCTAAAATAGAGTAAATTTTCCATAAAAGCCAACTTTTAATCTCTTTTCGCATGGAGTAAAATTGTTGGTTGGCATATATCAACAAGCCAAGAGAATGCAGTCTCAGTCATCTTTGCTACTTTGAAGTTTATGATAAGGGGCTTTGATATTCAGTATTAAGCAGTCTTGGAGAAATTTCAGAAACAACAGGTGTAAAAACATGATTTAAGGCAGAAAAACTGAAAGTATTAGGTATTCAGACTGTCTTCTCCCTGATTCACTGGGGTATAAAAGAGGAAATGTAAGACACAGGCTTGCAAAATTCTAGCAACTTACATTACCATATTGGTCATTCCTAAACGTTCTGGAATCTTGTCCAGTAAGGTGGTATTCAGTTCTGCCTGTCTTGGTAGTCTACTTTTGTTATTTTCCCTTCTTTGTATTCTTTTAAAAAAATTTTTAATTGAATCCTTGTGTTCAAATTCCTGGATTTTATCGTGCATTTCCTTTCCATACTCCTCATTCACTTTTTGTCTGGTCTATTTTTTTTAAGTTGTACCTTTTGGTTCTTGTAAACCACTCAAGAGTTTTATTTCACTGCTTTTCTGTAATGCCTACTAAATCATTTCCAGTGTCCTACATTAAGTGATCTAGTTCTTTCCATTTATTTATGCATTTCTACACAGCTGCTGAAAACATACAATATGATGTATTCCTTTCTGTTACTCATATGCTCGTTATTGGACATCTCCATATTCTGTGTATCATCTGTCATCTTTGTAGTACTTGAAGTGACTTTTCTGGAGGCTCTTCTCCCTGTTTAAAGCCCTCTGCATTAGGTTTGCAAGGTGTCTTCCAAACACCTCATGCAGCCTATTTCTTGCCATGAATTTCTCATCACAAATATGTTCCATAAACAGAATCCAAATTCTTCCCATTGGTACCATCTGTGTATCCATTTGTTTGCTCTCAGTTCATGAGCTTCAGGGAGTAAAGAAAATGCCACTTGTACTCCCAGCTCCTTCTCCCTTTTACTCAATGCTTCATTGTCACTTGTAATGTTTTTAACACAATGTCTATGTCATTTATTTCCATGTGGATGTGTAAAAAGGAATGTTTGCCAATTATCTTAAAAGGACTTAGGGGTTTTCTGTCACATAAATGTGAATCCTTGGAAGGTAGCATATTTCTCTCAAATAGACTATCATGTCCACAGATTGCTGTTTTGGTCCTTGTCAATATCCTGCCCCTCATCACAACTGCCTGTAGCTTACAGCCTCTAAGGCAAGTCATCCTTTACTTACACAGCCTGTAGAATCCTATTCTTCAGTCCTTGAGGCTGTGGCAGCTGTTATCTTTCTAAAAAAAAAATCTATGCAAAGGCTGTCAGCCTTGGAGGTTAATTGCTAGGCCTCTGCAGGCTGCCACATCTTTAGAATTAGAAATCTTCTCATGGGAAGA
>JANHFL010008123.1:26487-37997 GCA_032468155.1 Oxyrhabdium leporinum
TTAGATCCCTCTATAAATTCAGTCTTGTGTTGTAATCTTCAGGGGTCATTTTAATGATAATGTCTTTCTTGTTATCATGTTTAAATCCCCAGTAATCAAGATTTTGGGAGTACGTTATTCTTACTTTCATCAGCAGGCGGCACTCTTAGATTAGATTTCAATATTAACCAGTTTTTCCATTTTCTCCAATGTAAAAATAGTGTTGATTTTTAAGTAGTTCTAACATTTCAGAATGCCTATTCAAAGCAGTGCCTGTCCAATTTGAAAGTCCAATTTTCTGTATTTTAATTATTTTTCTGCCTTTTCCCCTTTTCCCTTCAATTTTAAAATTTTCTCAAGGTGCTAGGTCGCTGCTACTTTTAAAAATAGTTGCGAGCCTCTCTTTTCCTAGATGTTCTTTTGGGGTTAAAATTTGAATAAAAAGAATTCTTCTTACCCAGTTCACACACTGTTCACCAAAGTCTGCTCCTACACTGTGCTTAGATGGTCATCGGCTCTCCCAGGTTCGTGGCAGCCATTTTAGACTGCCTCTTCTCCTCGCCATGGCATAGAGGGTAAAAAGTCCCGTGGTTCAGCAGGAGAGTTACGATCTCTCCTGTGATCTCACAGAGTGTCCCTCCTTAGCTTTGCCCCCCTTACAAGGCAGCTTTGGCTCCTTTCAGAGTCCACAAACAGGGAGAAGCCAGCACAGGAATGGAGAGCTTCGTTCCCTGTGACTGGTAATGCTGTGAAGCCCCACTCCCTCTCCTGACCTGATGCTTTTCTTGTTGTCTTCACATATTCCATTAAGTCACAATGTGACTTTGTGTGATTAGTAAATCAAACAATTGTGGTTTGCAAGCCACACTTCATAGCTTAGTGTAATATGTGCATCAAGCCACTAAGGATATTTCAATAAGTCATGGTTAAATAAACCATGGCTTGCTCTGATATTGTATATATTTATTGTATATATCAGGCCACAGAGTCTAAAACTTTGAGAATGTACAAGAGAAGAATATTTCCCCCCACTCCCTCCTGGACAGTGCTGGCAACTGTTGCAGAGATTTTGAAGTTGTCTGCCCTTTGAAGGGGATATGGAGGATGGACCATGTAAAAATGCTCTGTCTAGCCATGAAATCAATATTTCAATGGAAAATGATCACTGCCTGCTGTATTTTGGTTTCTTAATCAGCCACTTGCCTAAAAAACCTCTCCATCTGTCTGGTCTGGGCAAAAGATCTTTGGGTATGTTGTGGCTAACAGGTGAGTGTAGTTATGGTTCACAAGCCATTAGTTTAATGACAACTACTTAATTCTCTGAATGAGCAAGGCCAATGATGAAAGATGGTCAGAATTCTTGATTAGGAAACTTTGGAGAGCTGCAGGTTCTCCTACCTTACTTTAGTTGCTAAAGTTGTCATAAAGGCTACTAGTGCAATTTGCACAGAAATGCCTGTCTGATCAGAATAGCCAATGATTTGGAACGGAAGATTGTTTTGAAATACTTATGAGTTTTGAAGAATTCATCAGATTTATTAAATGCATATACTACTCAACTCCCAGGTTTCATGAGATTTTCTTCCTTATTACTCACTAATTTGTGAGGACTTTCTAGCAGATATGCCTACATTCAATATTTAATTATAAATTTTATTTTACTTATGGGCTTATTTTATTTATGCTCAGGTATGTATTACGTAACAAAATAAACTTTTTTTAAAGTAATGCATTTATGGAAGATTTCTCTAATCCGGGGGTTTCAACTCACATTGTCACGGCAGTGTGACATGATGTATCGGGACTTTTTTCCCCTTCGCTAAATTGGGCATGGGAGTGGCCAGCACATGACGCATTTGGCCCAAGCGGCCAGGAGTTTGACAGCCCTGCTCTAGTCCAATACCAGTCCCAGCCAGCTGAGGAAAGCTAATTGATAGTATATCATTGTGGGTATCTATTATTTGGGGTATGCTAAAAGAAATATTTTTGATTTTTTTTTTTAAAGAAAAGAGATAAATCATGTGGCAGGAGTCTTTAGGAGGGTGCAACCGTGAAGTCTCAGTCACTATCCTTTTTTTTTAATCTTGCCTCCTGCAGACCTCCCTGAATTAGCTTTTGTAGGAAATGCTACAAAGGTAGGTACATGAGATATTATAATAAACCCCTTAATTATGTTATAAATGTATTCTTCATGCTGTTGCTAGTTTAGATTATGTGCTTTGTCCATTTGGATAAACAGCACAGATCTTTAAGGAAAACTTTGGTTTCAATGAAAGTTAGTGAACAATATGGCAGAGTTACGTACAGCAGCCTTAGTTCAATTCCACCTGCACTTGCCTGCCCTGGAAGTGATTTTTATGCACTGTTGTTGCTTCCCTTCCCTTCCCTTCCTGCTAGACAACTGTTGCAAATGCCAGTCAAGACTGCCTATTTACTTGGTAACTTTATAGAACCATTTTTTTGTTTCTCCTTCCATGTCCTAGCCACGGCTTATCCTGCTTAGCTTCCAAGAGCACTCATTTAAGGATTTTCACCTCTTTTACTCTAATATTTCTGTAAATTAATTTGGTGAACATTTTTTTTAAAAAGCTCCCACCAAACCCATAAATGTCTCTGTCCCAATATTAAAAATAATTATTAAAAATAGTTCAAGGGGAAAAAAAGCATGAAAATTATATATAACAACTTCACAGAATAAACACACATATATCTTATAATTTAGATTTTAAAACATTTTTTTAATCTTGCCTTTGTCATTTTTATAAATATCTCAAGGCAGCAAACATACCTAGTGCTCCTTCATTCTCCTGTTTTCCCCACACCAACATCCCTGTGAAGTAGGTTGGGCTTGCCCAAAGTTAGTCACCAGCTTCCATAACTATAATATTTCTGTGAGAAAAAAAAATAATGGAAAAGCAATGGTGGGAATCAGACAAATGATCTCTAGAGGTATAATCAGTTTCAGGTGTGTGTGTGTGTGTGTGTGTGTAAAATAGAACACGAAAGAAACTTCATTCTAAAATTAAATGTTCTTTATGCCAGTGGCAAAAGAAATATTGTAAATATGCCAATCAATTTCCAGGCATGACCTGGCTATATACTTACTAGATCGCCCTACTCAATGTATTAAAATATGAAATGCAATCCTTTTATTTGTAAATGTAATCCATGTGACCCAATTCCATTGGGAATTTTCCCAGGGTTTATTTTATGCCCATGAGAAAAGTCTATGCAAGGAACCTGTCTTTTGTAATGTGATATTATAATTCTGGTCAGTATCTATCATTTTCAAGGCCAAGTAATCATTTTAATAGAGCTTAAATTGCATTCTGCCAGGCAATGGCTCCCTTGATGATATTAACCAGCACAGAGAGACTACAGGCAGAAAGGAAGTTTTAGTAAAACACTTTTAATAGGTGGCTTCCCCCAAATAGACATTTTTGATAAATGGTACATGCTGAAGAAATTTCATTCAGTAGTCTTCAACATCTAGAGTTAGCCACAACCGATATCACTATTTTAAGTGCCTTTTTTAAGTGGCTTTTTAAAATGTTAAACAGCTATAAGAGCTGACCTGGAGGAGCAAAATACAGAGCTACCAGGGAAAAAGAGCTGTTTTTAGATGACGTAGGTCCAAACTGGCTACGCAACCTGGGGACTGTTATGTTGAAATTACCTCTCTTTTACAACTTCTCACAACCAACTTGGTTCTCGCTCATATCAGAAAGCAGCCTTTCCTTGAAAAGTATCTTCCCTAAGACTGCACTCCAAATACCACAGCAGCTCTAGAAAAGAGCCAGGATGATCTATATCAGGGGTGTCAAACTCGCATCTTCACGGCGGCATCATGTGACATATCAGGACTTTTTCCCCCTTTGCTAAACTGGGCAGGGGCGGGGCCAGCATGTGAAACATCCGGCCCGCAGGCCATGAGTTTGATACCCCTGGACTAGATTCTATGGAAATACCAGTGACTTCATATGGAGAAAGCAACACTGGTTTGGAATATGACTTCTTTAAATCATGTGCTTCCTGCCTCTGTTTCCTTCTGCCATGCAATGGTACATACAGCAACAAATGAGATCTGATCTAATAGGTTGGCATCATGACTTATTAAAGAAGGAGGGACTTGCCTGCAACATTTTCTTCCTACCGTCCCCTCCTCTGTTATTTTCCCAATTTCTTGTTTATAACATTTCATGGAAAAGTAATTGTCTGTGTAGCTTACATAATTCTATAAAGTATGTTTTTCACAGAAATATATAAGGTTGTTTGCTGGAGGGGAAGAGACTAATGGGAAGCAGAAGTTAAAAGATTAATGGGATATTTCTTTAGCATTATGGTGAATAGACTGAAGGTAAGGTCTGATTAATCCAGAATTCATTTGAAGCTTCCTTTCTACTGTATGGAGAGCTAAATGAAATAGAAGGTGTTCCTCCTAAGTTTGTTCTCACAGGTTCTGTCCTTGACATTGATTAGTTCTTAGCCCAGGAAGAGATATCAAGCTATATCTTTAGTTTTAGCAGTCATATAATCATACCACTATAATTAGAGTACTTTGAAAGAATAATGCTTGCTGTTACTCCCATGTGTTTTATCATTGTTTTCCAGCATATATCTACCAGTGAAGTTTCATTAGGTAGCAATTATACACTTCATTAATTTTTGCCTGGGGCAAAATCTGATAATATATTTAAGGAGCTGCTTCTGTAGTAAGGCAATTCCTGTACCCCTTGGCAACTTAATGCCAAATCCCACTATCAAGAATTTCCTAGAGGAGATTTCAAGGCTTCACATGGAGGAGAGGAATGAAAAGAGATCACATTGCAGCCATAGACTTCCATTCATGACCAGTTGGATTCTACTTCAAATAGTGGTATTTCAAAATAAGTTGGCTTCTGGAAAAATAAATTCTTGGATTTCTTCTTCACTTCATTGCCTCCAGAGGCTGTGGAAGCTGTGCCAACCCTGGAGGATTTTGAGAAGAGATTGGACAATCATTTGTCTGAAATAGTATAGGATTTCCTGCCTGAGCAGTGGGTTGGGCTAGAAGACCTCCAAGGTCCCTTCCAACTCCGTTATTCTATTCTGTTCTGTTCTGTTCGAATTCACAATTCTTAACATGATGATGCCAGAATGAGACCTTTTGAGTCATATTATCACAAAGCAAACTCCTTTTCATATCTACCTCCTCTCCCTCCCACCTCCCCTCCAGTAGATCCTTATGACTTCTCTGCATTACTGGGTTCCGTTCTGCACACGAAACAAGGAAAGCTAAGCTTACCATTATAGAATCACTAAAGCATATATCAAGGAGCAAAAGAAGAAAGTCACTTGCTCATGACAGCTTTTGTCATTCTGATCTTGCCAACACTCCTAAAGTGCATAAAAGTATCCCTGTCTCCTTAGGAAACAAGAGGAGTTCAGTCTTCAGGATTGGAAGATGACTTAAGGACAATTCTATTTGTCAGGCTGCGGTAGCTCTACATCTATCTTACACAGCAGTATCTTGACAGACATAGGTTTGTTTACACCTACTAGCACCAAAAATGCAAAAAGGATGGTTAATCACAAATGACATGAATGCTTCAGCAACCAGCATTGTTGGAAAATGTCCAAAGCAATAACATTCCAAGGGACAAGTAGAAAGTATGTCACAATCACCTCTGACAGAGGAGAGGGAAAATGCACTGTTGTCTACCCTTGCATTTTGTAAAAGGGGTTGGCAGCCTAGGATTCTCCAGATACTACTGAACCATCATTCCCAATAGCCTCACCAGCCTGGCCAATGAGAAGGTTATGTCAACAATAGTAATTCAATATCAGGAGTTATGTTGCCCTATCCTGCTATAAAAATTAAGGCCAAGAAGTTCTATCAATTTCTTTGAGATCTAGCTGAGTTCTGGAGGTATGTCATTCATCAATTTATCCTCAATGCTATATTATTTAGGGATTCTTTTAATTGTTGAAACTAATGAGTAACATTAAAGAAATTAACATTTCTTTAAAAATAGTTATTCATTTTAATTGTATATAAATTTAAGAACAATTGGACTACAAGACTATAATAATATTGTTCAAAACACTTTGTATTTAAAAAAATCTAACAAAAAGAGCTCAATATTAGGGAAGAAAAGGAAAAGGAAAAGGAAAAGGAAAGGAAAGGAAAGGAAAGGAAAGGAAATCACTCTAGGTTAAACTCTTGTATCTGGGGTAAGTAAGCAAAACCAAAGGAGAACATCAGTCCCATAAAGAAAACAAACATCTAGAGCAAAACTAAAAACTCAAGAAAATTCGTCACCAAAATTATATCTTTATATACATTATTACATTTAAAGAATTCATTCATCATCATCGTCATCATCATCGTCGTCATCATATCTCTTAGAATTATGTTAACTTTGTTCAATTATAATATTAAGGTTTGATTTTTAAACTATATATTAAACATAAACCTTGCAGCACCATATCTATCTTTCCTTTGTAAAATTAATACAAATTTAAAGGTTGAGAGTTAACACATTTTGATTAGAAACCTTTTAGAGTCTGAGGAACAAATATTTTTCCATGAGTACACAATCATTTTTTAAATCAGTCGAAGCTTAATTTTTTCAAAATTCTTTACTGACTGTTAATAGTTCATATTCTTGGAATATAGTTGAGACCAACATTAACATCTTTAATCTGTAAATGCCTTCCAATAACCTGGTTTACCATGGTGATAATATCTTGACTAATAATAATTTGTAATCTGGGGTAAGTTGTACATTACTCTTTTGGTAAAATTCAAAATTGTTAAAAATATTAAATTAATAATTAGTTAAGTGTAATAACCCTATTATGAGCCCATGTTTTTCCCCAAGCTCCAAATGTATTACCTGCCATTTGTAAATAAAAAGTAAACTACTAATTTGTCCTGAAAGGAAAAATCCATTTTTTTTCCTGACCAGTAGCTGGAAAACTACTGGGATTAGAACCAAGAATTTATTAACACTGTCTGGGGGCTAATTAATAATTTTCAAACGAAGCCCATGATCGTAGGTAGCAAAATAATAATAATTGTTTCATTTCCAACCTGCATTTATTATTAAGGTTAACATAAGCCTAACAGTAACTTAACGGTCTGCTGAAATATTTTAAGGGAATAAACATAGATATTATGGTCTTTTTCTTTGCTTTGATGCAAGACTCACGTTCAGAATATTAACTCTTCCCCACTAAGATATTAAGAGGTTGATAAAAAGCTATTTTCATCCACCTCTTGACATTTATGATATACATTTAAATGATCATAACCACTAAACTAGGTATCTTCCTAGGGATAGTAATCCCCAAGTATTGGAGATTATGTATTCTGTACAATATGCAAAACTTGATTTTCCTTACAATCTGTAGAACCTTATTGCCAATTGGTATAATACTTAACTATTTTATGAGTATGAAATTATGGGTACCTTCCTCCATGATTCCCAAAACAATTGGTGTTTTTTGAGAGCAATGAATAAACATAACTGCATGATCTTCTTCCTAGCACTCTGGCTATGTTTGTATATTATATTAATGCATGGTTAACTGAATCACAGTTTATGGAAGTAATACTTTTCTGGATTTGCACAATACACTTTGAGCCATACAATCAGCACATATGCCTGACTAAAATGTGGTTGGCTAGTTTATGGCTCATGTTTTGCTTCATTAGCAGTCATCACATAGTACGGAAACTTGCTGCCATTTTGAATGATTAAAGCTTCTCTAAAATCAATTAACATTTATTTCTTACGATTCCATTGTTCGTGGCCTTAACTTTGGAAGCTAAAGAATACGTACATGGATCAGTCAACACAAAAGGGCCTTTTATTGGCTCAGCTCTAAGTGCACATAGCTACTCAGGAAAATCAATGTAAGCTATTTATAATGAGCTTTTCCCAAAACTCTTGTGTTTTTATTCATTTTCATTCAGTTGCATGTGTTTTTCTACCTACATTTCTCTGCCAGCACATTTGTTTTTTTGTTCAAGTTTGTTTGCTGAGGGAAAACATCTCCTTTTCAAATAGCAGGTCATAAATCTCATTCAAATACTAGCAAAGGTGTGCTTTAAGTTTAATAAAAGATGGACCCTATTTTTGCTTACCACTCGGCTATTGGCTGTTTTCCCTTTGAGGAGTTGCGTTTAAGAGATGTTGAGTCTAAAGAAGTGATTTCAAAGGGGATCACTCCTATGGAGAAGGCTGCAAAGGCATTGTTCTGTGGCTTTCTTTGAAGAAGTGTGCATTGATTGGATCAGATACTCCAAGATAGGAGCAGGGAGTTTTTGAATTGATGGATAAGAATTATTTTATATACCTTCTTTGAAGCTAGGGAACACTCTCCCAGGTGATAAGAAGCACCATCTTTGAATACACGTCTCATGAGTTTGATGGATGGGAACTTTTTCTTGAGTATATTGCTGTTCACAAACTATGGAATTTTACTTGTCCATATATATCTGTGAATATGAATGGGAAAAGATTGGATTGCACCTGGATTGGAAAGATGAGGGGCTATATAAATAACATTACAATTTAAGGATGACATGCAATGGAGAGAAGATACCAGAGGATCTATAGTAGGTAGTTATGGCCATCAAATTCCCCAATATCTCCCCACCCCCACCCCCTAAGCTTCAAATGTCCTAGATGATATCAAGGAGACCTAGTAATTTTGCTGCTGAATTCCCAGATCACTTCATAATGAAATCATAACTCTCCATCACTCAACTTTAGAATGAGAGCTGACCTGTCTTACATTTTTGGGAATAGTTGGTAAACAAAGAGGAGTAAATTTGATTTACCTTTGCCCATCCAGTGCAGCACTAATTCAATTTTCCAGTGCAGCACTAATTCAAACAGGGGGCCTTGGATGACATTATGTCACCTTGCTCATTAGAAAATCCCTCTGAATGACTTCTGGTTGGCGTAGCGATGTGAACAACTGGAAAATAGCGGAGCTTCGCTGAACTCTATGAAAACCAGCCAGCAACTGCTGTCGGGAGACCCTACAGGGTCCTAGAGGGGTGGTGAAGAAAGGAGAGATGCTTTGTCGACCACGAGGAAAACCACAATTTCCCTGTTAGTTCCGAAGAAAGCTCTTCTGAACGGCAGCAGGAACAACAGCCATTTTGGCAAGTCACAAGCTGTGACAACCGGGACACTAATATTTGTGCTGGAGCGGCATGGGGACAGAGCATTGAAACTTGGTGAGACAACTTCCAACTTTTATGCTAGAGGTCTAACCCAAGTTAAAAAATTCCAGAAAACAATATCCAAGTAGTAAGAAAGCAGTGATCGGATACAGGGAGAAGGATTAGAGACCCAGAGGTGAAAGAAATGTTTAATGGTAGCTTTAAAACATAGAAGGCTTGGAAAAGATTCAACAATTACTTGAAAAGTGATTATTGGGAGAAATTGCTTTTTTATTTTTATTTTTAATCCCCTTTGATCTGTTTGACAATCAACTCTTTGGCACTGTCTAATGCTGGAATTGGTAGTAGGGGCGCCATCTACTGGAGGAAAAAGAGCATTACAACGTGGAAACCTAAGTGAAAGTGACAATTGTTTAACACAAATAAATGAAAGAAGAGAAAGTAAACAACATCTGGAAGGCCACCTGACCTTGATTCTATTTTTGTAGGCAACTTTGATGTTTGGAAACATTTAGTGAGCTCTCTGAAAATCTCCAAGACAAATTGAACTGCAAATAAATAGATCTCTATTATAACAACTTATTGAAGGTGGACTTGAAAGACTGGAGGAAATTTGGTGGGCCAATTTAGATTTGAATTACTTAAGCTACCTGATAGAACATCCTACAAGATCAAAAAAAGGAAGGTGATGGAAGAAAAAAGAAAAGAAGAAAAACTAACTTTTAAAGAATACTTTAAAATTTGGACAATTGGAAAGAAGCAAATTGGAAAATCACTAAATAACTTTTAAGGACTATAAACTTAGGGGACTAGGAGGTACAATTCTGGGATTGATTAAATTTTAGAAATTTTGGAGTTTTCAGATATTGGGACATTGGAGCCCTAGGGGTGTATGGAGTATTTTTTTAATATACTAAAATATTGCAAAATGACTCAACGGGACAATAGAGGTGTATGAAGAAATGTTATTGATGCTTAAAAGTTTATATGAAACTGTGATAAAGAATCATAAGGAGATCATGGGATTGTCCAAAGAGAACGATGTGAGTGTAAAAGATCCTCACAAAGGAGGGGGGGAGATGAACATAATACTCAGAAAACAGATGAGAAACCAGAAGCAGTGGGGGAGGAGACAAAACAAAACAAATTGCAAGAAGATGAAGATATTGAAGGGACAAGAATAATAAGTATGAAACAAATAGATAATTCTTTAAGAGTTTACAATAGAACAAGGGGGGGGAAGGGAAGTCTCCCAAAAATAATGAAAGGACTATGGATGGGTCCTCAAATGATGTGGCAGAAGGAGATAAGGGATAAGCCAGAGGGAATATTTAGTTGTATAAAAATGGTAGAAAGAGAAATAAGATCCCAAGAAGAAAATATAAAAGAGGGATCAAAAAGTCAATAAATGACGAAGTCTCAAAAACAGTAAGAGATGATGGATAGAGATAAAATAACTCTCAATATGGTGAATGTATTAGAAATTAAAAGAAGTAGAAAATATAAATTGGAAAAACACTAGAACATATCTAGATAGATAATAGAATTTACTATAATCATAAGCAAATTAAGGTTAGACGGTAGAAATCTATGATGTGGTAATTTAACTGTATTATTATTAACAATGTATAAAAATATATTGAACTCATAATTTTAGGGGGTTGGAGATATATTTCTGGGATTGATTAAATTTGGTTAATGGTGTTTTTAAACAATTGGGATATTGGATTTACGGAGGAATATTGAGTAATTTATAAAATATTAAAATACTAGTGATTTAACAGGGAATAACAAACATACTGCATGAAGAAATGTTATTGAAGCTTATAAGTACAATGTGGAGGTTAAGGTCAGAAATTGGAAGACTAGGATTATGTATACGTAATTGTATTATTATTATTACTAGCATTATGTAAAAAAATATATTGACCCAGTCAATACAGTGTCTCCAAAATATGTATGGATGGGTAGGTCTGACTTGGGATTTCACGGTGTTCCAAACAACCATTTTCAATTTATAGGTCAAGCCAAACACTTAACTTAGCTTTCACCTAGGATAATAAAAAATATACGCCTAGACAATCTGTGTGACAATCTACTGTCATAATCAGACTATCATCTGATGTTTAATTTAACTGCGGTATACCCTCACTGAAGAGTTGGAGGCCACATTAAGATAGTGCTTTGTATTGTGAGCTAATTGCACCCATTCTTAGATTGAAGGGCTCTATTCATGGTCACTAATGCCCTGGTTACTTCCTGCTTGAAGTATTATTATTATTATTATTATTATTATTTAATTAAATTTATATACCGCCCCATTCCGAAGACTCGGGGCGGTTCACAACAC
>JANHFL010008123.1:46805-74798 GCA_032468155.1 Oxyrhabdium leporinum
CTTTCTTTCTCCACCCCCCCACCCCCCCTTCAATAATAAGGAACCCGCTCCCCCACAGGATTTGTAAAATATAGCTGGCATTTATTTGATTTGTATCCATGAGAACATTCAAGATGGTTAACAAGAAATATTAAAATGTAAGAACTTAAAATCTGATAAAATAGTGAGAAATCATCTGCTGAGTACTGTATTGAAACCACAATAGGTAGCTACATTGGAAGGATCATGATTTCTTTTCTAAAAAAAAGAAAAGGGACCAGGCTAAAGTCCTGTGCTTCTGTTTCCAAGTTACATTTTGTAGCCACAAAGGGAGATTGAATGTTACAGTATTTACAGTACAATCAACAGACCTGTCTTGCCTGCTTTGTCTAAGACAACTGGTGTTGAGGAGTTTTGAGCATCATACTGCTTGATAGGAAGTGCTTTATCCAGACTTGACTGGATTGGGCTTGACATGAGAACATGTTTTCAGTTTTTGCTTTTCAGGCACTACCCATTTCCAAACTCATACATAGCTTTGTTTGCACAGACACATACCCATGAGTAACTGAACCATGGCTCACTAAAATCAATTTTCTGACTTTGTGCAGCACATGGAATTAATCACTAGGGTAAGCTTGTCCAACATGCCAAACTAAAATATACTGAGTAGTTTGTAAATGCAGTCATAATTTCCACTATCTTCAATGTCTTGCAAATAAGATATTCTTTCTACAAAAACCCATTACCCATTATTTACTTGAGTTTTCCAGATACCAAAGGATTAGAGACCTTGTTCAGTGGCTAAAACACTATTTTCTTCACCTTAAATTTGGGGATATTGCCGATGCCAATTTTGAGGAAAGTTGAAGGATTATAGACATTAGAATTTGAGGTATTTTTTAAAAAATAGCTTTTATTACATAGTAGGCTTTATATGGGATATGTTAACTTGTGTGTGCAAATACTAATACATACAGTTGTTCCAAACCACTAAATGACCCTTACCCTATTGTCTTTGTAAATTAAGTATCATTCTTTTTTTGATAAAAAAAATCTATGCAACATAATCCCTATAGGTAATGAAATTTGGTTTGTGAACTTCATTGGTGCTATAGCAGAACTAGTGTAATATGGAAGCAACGCTTGAGTTGACTGGACAGTGAAAAAAAAACTTAGGATTTTGTTGCTACACCACTACTTTCAAGGAAGAGTAACTGTAGCTGCTGCTTGTGATCTTTTCCCACCGGCATAGAAATTCACATCCCTAAGAAGTTATGCACATGTAGCTCTTATTTAATTCTGCTCAACAGCTGATAAACAAAGAGTGCTGAAAGTCTGTGCATGATCTTGGGAGAAGCAGCAAAGCAAAGCAAAGCAAAAAAAAAAAAAATCTCCAAAACCCTGATGATGAAAAGAAAGGAAGCACAGAGCAAAAAATCTAAGTTACTTCTCACAATGCTTTCAGAAATAAGAAGGGAAAAGCCACAGCAGCAGTGTCAAAATAAAACATTAGTTTGCAGAAGCCTGCAGGCAAAGTTTTACTTATTTAACATTAGCTCTGATTTAAATAATAAAAAGTGGCTGCATATACTACATTAAAAAAAACCTTAATGTTTTTGTTCCTCATCTGAAGAACAGACACGGAAGTAATGGAGCTGTCTCTCTCTAAATAATTATATGAATGGCAGGATCTCAACCCCAGGAAAGCTTTTTGTCTACACTGAGGATTGTGCTGTGAAAGAGTCACATCTTGCATTGTTGAAACTAAACGCCAGTGAGGGGTAGCTACTTTTTGCAATTGAAATATGTGTCTACATATACATACACATATGCATACATCTTGAGACTACATTCCTGGGTTTCAAAAGCGCTCTGCTTTATTCTTGTATCAAAGAAAGGGTATTCTGTCATAGTTTTTTTTTAAAGAGATTGCCATGCTGCTATTAATGATCTTATTTAATCTGGCCTTTTACATAGTAAACCAATCAACATTACCAAAACAATTTTTGAAAAGTAAGAAATTCTCCAGTGACTTATTTGAGGTGTCTCTCATTACACGTAACATTTCCAAAAATTCCTCGAGATTACTTTAAACAAAAGTAGACTCATGTTACCTGGAAACTACTCAAAAGTATTCAACTAGCAGGCATGAGTTTCCTAAACTTAAGATATGAAAAAGGAGCAAGAGAAGGAGGAGGAGGCGGTTATGTACAATCTCACAGTAGCACAAGACATTCTTCTGGAGCAGGTAGATTTACTAAAGTTGACAAAGAGTGGGTTGGCTCCAGACACACAATTATCAGATTGTCAGTTAGGTCCAGAAGAAGCCTTCTGTGAATAAAGACCTCATGCTATTTCACAAAATCTAACATTCTGGAGATCAACAGAAGGTCCAGAAAATTTTAGTGGGAAGTAACTGTAATTGGCAAAGATCACTTCTTTTTTATTCCTAATGGAGGAACCTTTTAATGAGGATCTAATACTTGGGCCATCTTAGACCATGATACTTTTTTCATATAGCAAAGATATAAAACTGAATCAAATTCAAACAATATGTGAAAATCTAGTAAAATCAAATCATGTTCTACAGCATGAGAGGTTAAATATATATTCAAAGAGTAAACTTGTGATGAGGCAGCACCTAGCATAGGCATTGAAGCTGACATTATTAACTACTACAGCCTTTTTTATTTTTAAAGGAAATGGGGGTATCACTATTGTAAATTAATAAAAACTTATAGAAATATTGGCTGGCTGAATTGGTATTTTATTTTACCACCTAAAACTCCTGTTACAATATGGCTGGTATTCCCATTTTATTTCAATAGTGATCATGATGTTTAAGTCAAATTATAAAAATGTCACTGCTCAAGGCACCTCTTTCTTTAAAAGAATCAGCAAATACCCCCTGCTCCAGGAAAGCATTTAATGATAGTGTGGGAAATGGCTGGCAGAGAAATATATGTTAGTTGTGTTCTTCACAAATGAGAAATGTACAAGGTTACTTCAAGGAGAGCCCCTTACAATGATTAAAATCCAGGATCTGAAATTACCTAGTTTCACCAATGACAATATCTACTCTAAGGAATTGCCAACATACCTAATACTTATTCATAACCTCCCCCCACCCCCCACCCCCCCGGGTGAATTGGGTTGAGAGAGACTGACTAGCCCAAAGACCCCTAGCCAGGCTTCATGTCTAAGAGAGACTTAGAACTCAGTCTCCTGATTTCTAGACCAACAATTGCACCAAATTGGTTCCCTTAAATATCTTAATTGTATGAAATCAGATTAACAGATTAACACAGGGATGTCAAACTGGCTGCCCACGGGCCGGATGCATCTCACGCTACGCCCATCCCAGCTCCACAAAGGCAAAAAACATTGCGATACATCGTGATATGTCAGGTGATGCGATTGAGTTTGACACCCTTGGATTACTAACAGAGTTGGGAGGAACTTTAGAGGTCTTTCAGTCCAACTCCCTGCTCAAGCAGGAGAGCATCTTGAATTAAATCTTGAATTTAAGCAATGATGGATTATAAGGAACAGGAAGGGAAACAAATTAGATGCAATACTAGCACAGAAATGATAAAAACAAGATTGCAAACCCATTGGTCAAATGAAAGATAAGTCTGTATGTTTGTGTGTATGTGCGATATGCAATACAGATCTATAGTATTATACAGAGACTCTGTGTGTGTGTGTGTATGTGTGAAAGTACTCTGGTACTATGGTCATTACTGAAAAAGATCTTTAAATAAAAATACTGTGGAATTGCCCATTATATATTTATGTTTAAAAGAAATGGCTCTCAAAAAGCTAAATAAAAAGAAGAAAGAATGGTATGAACAAACAATAAACATCCATCTACACCAACTGACAGGGGAGGGAGCCATCATTCAGAGGAGTGTGTCATTAAAAATGGGGCATTTGCAACTAACAGAAGGACTCATTTCTCAGGTATTTGGTTTGTTTTTGTAAATTAAATTTTAAAATATGTCAAAAATATTCAGTGTTCAGATGAAAAAAACGAAGTTTTCTATACAAGCTTTCAAGAGCTCAGTCTGTAGTTTGAATGCTTAAGCAATACATCAACACTGGCTAGCTTGCCAAAAACCACTAAAATATAAGGAAAGACAACATAAATTAGTAAATTGTCAAGTCTTCTTAATATGAATTGCAAGTGCCAGACATAGTTACAATAGTAAGAATAGGGTTCCTAAAAATAAATGCTAAATTCTTATCAGAAAGCCAGAACCGTTCCTTTTAAACTAGGTTTATGGAAGTAACCCCAACCTTGAGACGTTGTTGGTCACTAGAATATTTTCCACCTTTCAGAATGCCAATATGCATCCAGGGAACTATTACAGTGCAAAGTAGAACCCTTGATTAGATCAGTTGCATTCATTTAAATGAGGTAAAAATATATATTTTGATAGATTCTGGCACATCAGTGAAATAGTGGGTTGAGGGAAATATCCTTCAGCTTGCTTCAGTTCACCTCTTCCATCTAGGAGATAGTCTGTTGCTAGTACTTGCAAGCCATCCAAAGCTTGGAAAGATGCCTCTGGTGCAGCAAATCAGATTTTGATGTGCTTCCCTAAACATATGGAGAGTAAGCAGGAGATCAAAAACCCTTGTTTTAAATACTTTGGCATTATCTTTTATTCTATATACCAGTATTTCTCAACATTAGCAATTTTAAGATGTGTGGACTTCAACTCCTAGAATTCCCCAGCCCAGCATCATATGCTCATATGGCATCATAGGTGGATTTTATAGGATTTGTAGCACAGATCACTTCTTTTTTTTCCTTCCAATTGGATGAACCTATAAATGAGGATCGAATACTTGGTCCATCTTAGACCATGATAGCACAGAAGTGATCACTGTGGCCAAATCATAAATTTAAATCCTCTTAACTTTCCTCTTTTAAAAAAAAAAACTTCCTTTGTTGCAATTAGAGATTTATTCTGCAGACTTGTGTATGCCTAATTAGAAGTCATTTTCACAGAGTTCCATGGGATTTACTGCCAGCTAAGCATGCACAGGAACATCGGTTTAAATACCTTGAGAGAACACTTCAAAGTTAGAGGGAGTTTATTTGGGCCTGTTGATTATTACATTAATCCATCCCCACATAACATTAAGACAATCTTTACTTAATTTTCCTCTCTTGAGGCACTGCAAAAGGAAAGGAAAAAAGAACAGAGACTGAAAGAATAAATCAAGTTACAAACTACTCTTTCCTCATGCTTGCAGTCCATCCTTGCATTCATGCTGGGTTAACTCCCCATAGAAATTACTGTAAATTTTCCTGAGGGTTTATAAAATCAAAGAAACTGGAACAAAACTTTGCATTGTCTATTTTAAAAGTACTGTATTCAGAACTGAAGTCCTATTGTGGCATACATATTTGCACTTTTCTGATCAAAACTTCTCTATAAAGTTCTATTTTATTGCATAACTTTGGGGAGGGATGTCTTAAAAAGATTCAGAACATTTTAAATATTACACTTTTATCATTTACCTTATTTAAACATCTCTTTACCCAGAGCTGATTACAATGAGACTGAGACACCAGGCTTTGGTAATGAATGTTTCCCCAACAGAAATGTTAAATTATTTCCTTCTGTTATGTAAGGGCTTGGATTTCTTTGTGAAACTGTACCCACTTTCATAACACTATTGAACAAATTGCTTGTTTCTATTTAAAAACTCAGTAAGCCTGGCTGATATATTACAGGGAACATCTGTGAAAAGTTTTAAAGAGAAACATAGTGTCATGAACTTTTCAAAAAGAATATTATCTTTTGATGTATCAAAAGATATACTCTTTCAACTTACTTAAGGGAGTGGTAGGTAAAAGCAGTGAAATTGTGCAAATGAATGTATACTTATTCAGAACTAAAATCAATCAGACTCACTTGCAGGGAAGTATGTGTATAGGCTCATAGTCTTAACATGTCCCTTCTTTTCTTAGAGAACCACATTGACTTTTTAGAAGGGACTGAAATCTAAATAGTAAGACAACACACACAGGCTTGCAAAGAAACTCATTTTTGCCATATCAAAGTTTACCTATGTATTACATACTATTACATGTAATAACAGATCAGCATTGTAACATTGATTGTGCTTCCTATTCTACTTCTTTTATATTCATGTGAATTATAATGGTGTCATAGACATTTTCATAATCCTCCTCAAGCAACATTTTCCTTTTTGTGCTTGGGTAACAGATCTAACTTATCTCCATCAAGATTTTCCTGTTCATTCTCTACATCTCCTCCCCCTCCTTATTGTTGGAATCTTAAAATGGTAATTTCTTAATGTTAAATGGTCTCATATGATTGGTTTAGGACACAGGTGTCAAACTCGCCGCATCATATTGCCGTCACATGATGTATCACAACGTTTTTTCCTCTGCAGAACTGGGATGGGCCTGCGTGTGATGCATCCGGCCCATGGGCCACCAGCTTGACACCCCTGGTTTAGGAGAAGAAAAGCCTTGCTTGGCTTAAATGGTTTACATTTGGAATGGACTGTGGTGGTCTGCAACTCTGAATTTTTTGGGTTGGATTGAGGAGAGAAACATGATGTTGCAATGTTTTCAGGCCTTTAGGATCCTTGAAAGGAACTATTCAGACGTTGGTGCTGCTGGTGGTGAATTTTTATTCCATCTCATGACCTGGGACTCCAGGAACTACATCCAATTCTTTATGCTTTCCAATATCTAAATAAATTAGTGGGATAAATTAATTTAGCGTTCAAGCAGTTTGTAATCCTACCCATTTTCATCTATGAATCACGGGGGCCTCTGGAGACCCTGAATAATTGTCTCAAGATTATCTAGCTGAAAATTAACCTAATACATTGGAATAAGTAAATATACTTGCCTGCCTAATACACTTGCACATTTCTTTCTCTTTCATCTGCATGAATATAACAGGAAGCTCTATATTGCTCCAGTTCAATAGTACAACTAAAAATGCTGTAACTAGAGTTCATTTCATATCCTCAGAGTAGCATCAGAAATCTAAAACCTTTTGCAAAGGCGTACATTTCTTCTATATTGGCAGTGATCTAGCTTGAGAGAAGCAATCCTAGGATAAAAAGTACCTATGTTCTTCTCATATTTCTCTCAATGTCAATACAGGTAGTCCTTGATGTATGACCACAATTGAGCCCCAAAATTCTGTTGTTAAGCAAGACATTTGTTAAGTGAATTTTGCCCCATTTTACAACTTCTCGCCAGTTGTTAAGTGAATCACTGCAATTGTTAAATTAATAACAAGGTTGCTAAGTTAATCTGGCTCCCCCATTGATTTTGCTTGCCAGAAGGTCACAACAGGGGATCACTTAAGCCAGGGACACTGTGGCCGTCATAAATACGAACCAGTCGCCAAGCATCTGAATTTTGATCTGGTGACTATGGGAATGCTGCAACGGTTGTAAGAGTGAAAAATCATAAGTCCCTTTTTTCAGTGCTATTGTAACTTCAAATGGTCACTAAATGAATTGGTGTAAGTCGAGGACTACCTTACAGAGTTTTGGGCTGTTGGTACTGTCTCCAGATACAAAGAGCTTCTCATTAAACCAGCGGTGTCCAACTTTGGCAACTTTAAGAGTTGTGGACTTCCACTCCCAGAATTCCACAGCTAGCATGGTTGGCTAGGAAATTCTGGGAGTTGAAATCCACAAGTTGCTAATGTTGGACACCCCTGCATTAAACTGTTTCTTATTACAGAAATGAATGTGGCTGTATAATGCATTCTGGATTTTTTTTTTTAATAATGTGTGAGCCAATTTACTCAACTTAAAAGTCTAATCTTCATTTCATTTTTATACGGCCATTCATTTGTGAACAATTTTGGCAACAAATACTGGATCAAAATATGAGATTATAACAAATAATAACACTGTATCATACTCAGAATCATTTTAGTAACCAAAAGATACCAAACCATAGAAAGAGTAATAAGAGTAATATACTTGAAAAGTTAAGTAAGTTGGTCACAAGTATAAATTAGTTCTTAACAAGAAAAAAAACAGGATTAAAATAAGCATTCTGAGTATCCTAAACTACATGGATTGTTTAGTTGATGAGGCAGAGAAAACTGGTTAGCAATAATATGAGCATTATCAGTCTTTCAAGACTTTGTTATTATAGACAATCTTAATAAAAGTAGTTTTAGCCTTCTTTTGGTCTACCTAGAAAGATTGTCTGATTATGATGAACCTTCTTCTACTATTATAGTTCAATGAACTAGGGAGGTATCTGTCTCAATCTCTATAAACTTTGTGTCAGCTGCCACCTCATGCTTGTGATTCACCTTTGCTTGGTGCCAGCCTGCCATGAACTCTAGGGAGGGAGACTGGATGGGAGGAGGGAGGTTTCACGGGAAATGTAAAGTTCACTGTATCTCCCTGAGATGTGGCTTCAGGGTCAACTGGCTGGGAATGGAACGCAGGTGCACACCAACCAACACTTGAAGTACCATCAAGTTGATGTCAACTCTTAGTGAGCACACAAGACAGATTTTCTCCAGGATAATCTGACCTCAACCTCTGCCTTTAGATCTTCCAGTAGTGCATTCATCATCACTGTAATTGAGTCTATCCATCTTGATGCTGGTCATGCTTTTCTTCGCTTTCTATCTCTCCCAGCATTATAGACTTCACAAAAGAGCTAGGTCTTCACATAATGTGTCCAACATACGATGGTTTGAGCTTGGTCATTTGTATCTTGAATGAGAACTCCAGACTGATTTGTTCTATGATCCATTAACTTGTTTGTCTTTCTGAGTAGCCTTTTCTAACACCAAAATTCAAAAGCATCAGTATAGTTTGTGTCCTGTTTTCCAATTTTCACTCCCATAAAGTGTGACAGGGAAAACCATTGTCTGGATGATTCTAATCTTTGTAGGAATGGTTACATTATGGGCACCTGAATAATTTTCCAAACGGTTCATCTATTGCTAGTTCATCTATTGTTGATAGTCAATCCTAAAAAAACAGAAACTATCTACTATTTCAGTATTATCATTTTCAATTACAAAGCTGGTTCCTGTATCAGTTCTTTTCATATATCTGCTCTTCTTTTCATTATTTCACTAATAATTAAAACTACCTTATCCCTGTTTTAAGCAATCTCCAATCTTCTCCTTTAGCAAAATATTCTAACCAATGGTTTAATCACCTCTGTAAAGGGATATATACAACTTCTACATTTGCAGAAGTTGATTAAAAAACAAGAGTGTTTTATATATGTGTGTGTGTGTACATACACACACACATATATATGTATATACTGTATATTAGAAACATCAACTACCATTATCAATTGCTTATACTGGTACATATATGTCATTTGTAGGAAGGGCCAAATTCTTTATATATGTCCAAGCCACATCATATTAAAACAGGTTGTATTTATGTACAAAGTTCTTTTCAAACAGGAGTGTAACCCAAGTATGCATAAGAAAAGAGTACTTGTAGAGCACAAAGTTTTACGAGGTATACTTTGAAGCCCAATTCCTTAATTTACAAAATAAGTCTTTAATTTGGCAAACATTTGCAGGAGTTGATTAAAACGAGAGAGAAAGGCTTTTTTTAAAAAAAAACAACCAAATACATAGAATCCTGTTCAGGATAATTCAATGCAAGTGAAGTGTCAAGAAAATGATGACCTCAGGAACAACACATTTATATTTGATTCATTAAAAGGAAGGTTAACTTTATTTAAGAAAGCTCTTGCATACATTTCATAGAAGTTAAAATATTTATAGGTACATATTGGAAATATATTGAACGTTTGCTCTAAATTATTGCAATATATAAGTATAAAAAGAGACATTTAAAAAACTTTATCTGATGAGATATCTGTAGAAACCACATCAAAACAATGAATCATAATTTTGAGTTTAATATGAAAAATACAATGATTCTAGAGGATTCTAGAATTACAGGCATTATTTCTGAATTCTGTCAGAAGGCGGCTAGAAAAAATTGTTGACAAATATTCTAAGTTTAAATGTACTTATTAATATCAGATAATACACAGAGTAGTTAATAATAACCCCATCAATAACTCTGCTATTAATGTTTTCTTGTTCGTGATGGATATTTTCTTGTTCATGGTGGAATATATGTTAAAATGTGAGATCCTTAGTTACCGGCTAAGCCAACATGCTATGTGAATAATTTTGTTTCCAGGCAAGTCCACTACAGGTACCATAATTAAAGCTGGTGCTTTTTGGCCCATTTGTTCTTCAAGGTGTCCTTGGAGTCCTACAATATAAACAAGAGATGCAATGACACTTTTCTATTCATTCACACTTTCAACATTTCATATATGAACAAATTGTATTATATACACAACTTAATTTCAAGTAATTAAGACTGCAGCTCTATATATGAATACGACCCATCCAATCCAGTGAGATCCGATTCTTTAAATAGGCATACATCTGGGAAGTGGATAACTTAACCCAGGTAATAAATGGTGCCAAGATAGATGTTTATGAAGATAAGCTTAGTAGTTCATGATCAAGAGGGCGACTCGTACTATTGGGACTACTGCTGAGTCTTGAGCTGTTCAATTATGGGATTATTTGCTACGTATGAATATAAATGATCGGGAAGTAGTATTTCTCAGCTTCAACAACTTTAAAATGACTGGACTTCAGTTTCCAGAATTTCTCAACTAGTTGAAGTCTGATCATCTTAAAGTTGCTGAGGTTGAAAGACTTGTCCTCTGTTCTTGCTTCTGCCCTGGGACAGGCAGAATGCAAAGAAAGTAAATGATAATCAAAACTTTATTTTTCCACAGATGTTTCAGATTGTCAGCTGTAGACATGGATGCTTGTAATGTCATATATGAAATTGATTATTAATTTAATTTCTATGGAAATGCCCTGATACAGAGCTTGAAGAATGGGATATATTTTTCAACAATTTCAGTAAAATAAAATAAATTGCCACTAGAACTCAATTCATTTGTGTGCCATTAATGCAAAAAATGAAACAAAACAAAACAACACTATGCACCATCAAATAATCGTTGACTCCTAGTGATCACATAGATTTTCTCCATAATGACCTGTCCCTAACCTAGTCTTTCAAGTCTTCCAAGAGTACATCCATCATCATGTAACAGAGTTCATTCTCCTTGCTGCAGGTCAGTATCTTCTTCATCTTTTTACTTCCAAACCTCTCCTATAATTGCAATCAGGCTTGCAAGATTCTGTTATTATAACCTATCTCAACAAATATACTTATTGTCTTCCTGGATATATTATTTATTGATTTATTTATATTTATTGGCTGGTTGACTCCAGGAGACTGCAGTTGACTTTGGATGGTGAGTTGATTTTCTGATCCTGAGTATGTTTTACTTATTCTCCTTCTCATACCCTGGTGCAACAGAATGGAGCTGTTGCTTATGAATACTGTCTTGTTTCTCAGGACTTAAACAATGTTTCAGCCCCTGTTGCCTAGGTAATGGCATATTTCTGTTAAGGGAATTTCCCGAGTATATATAATAGGTTCCAAAAGTGACACTGTCCTTATACAGATACTCCTTTGCCAATTCCTCTACAGTGGGATTTGAGTCATGTTGCACTATTCCTCACCACTGCAGCCTGAGACTCCTTATTTTTTTTTTTTTTTGCTAGCCATTATGTCTCTTACTCTCCAGTTCTTTTCTACAATACTACAGTGTCTTGCATATACTATAGAGCAGTGGTTGTAATGTTGAACAGTGATCTCAGCTTTTGGGGGGCGGGGGAACAAAGGCATTATTTTGTTGTTTTTATTTATTAGCTGAATGTTGTTATACGAAGGAGCAACAAAAGCTGCTCTTAAATAGTATGTAACACTAACACACATATACACACACACAAACAGAGAATTTCTTGTTTTTTTTCACAATGCTTTCAAGACAGGTCTACTTTGAAATAAATGCCACTGGATTCAGGAGGCAAAAGATTATTTTCTCCCATTATCTATAAGTTGTGAACAATTTGTGTAGCATTTTTACACTGATTTTAGCTTTGTAAAGAATAGAGCAGTCACATCATTGTCCAATGTCTTCTCATGCGAAGTCATAATGCTAGAAAGCTGTTAACGGATGGAAATGGTTGATATCAAAGGTGAATATTGACAAAGCTAGACCCAAGATCAATAATCACCATAGAGGTCAAAAGGACTTCATGTTCCATGTTCAAAGCAGCTACTCATTTTATGTATTCCATCAATATTCTCATTAACTAAGCAGTATTGGAACAATGAGATAACTGGAAATGTATCTGTGCTTACAATTTTTATATATTTGTTAAATAATTATGAGGTAGAAAGGCCATCTTTAGCAAAAAATTGCCCTCATTTCAGTGAAATCCTTTGTACTTTCATTCTATTTTCATTGGATCTTGGCCATAACTGTCACTTGATGGGAGCTATTCACTAAAGTGTATTATAGACATCCATTTTTCTAAAAGACTGCTATTTTCCTCCTCAAATTATTTAACAAGATTTCTTAAACATATAATGAAACAAATAACAAAATCACTGCATAAAAATGATAATGCATCTTACTGTCTGAGACAACAGCTATCAAATAGAATGAAACATACAAAGTGAAATTTTGTGGTAGGCAATGTCGCATTTACATTTTAAACTTTGAAATTGTCTGTTAAATCGCAAAAGTACCTACACTGATTGCCTCGTACTTGAAAGGAAAATCAATGAGCATATTTGACTTGATCAGATTGTTTCGCTGACGTCTGCACAAGTTATATAAAGCTATATACATTTGAAATAATACTTGTAACTCAGGTTTTAGATTTGGGTAGTGGTTTGCTCTCCAAGCTTGTTTTAATTTAGTTTCTGAATGTTTCGTTACCAAACTAAGTAACATCATCAGCAGGATTTTCTTGTCCTATTCTCTTTAGCTTATAAATGTCTTGTGTACCAGTTTGGTCAGTTGGTCATGTGATTGGTTGTTCGTTTGGAGCTATATTTAAATTCTGAACAGCTGATTGGTTCTCTTGTTGATTGATTGTTCAAATAGTCTGGTTTCTTAGGTAAGCCTAAATATACTTTAGAAATACAGATCTTATTTCTGAGATGGAGCAGAGACTTAACAGCAGCAGCAGCAACAAGATTTTTATCCCGCCTTTTAAATATATATACTATATAAATGGTCAGATCAAAGCAGCAAACATATCTAATACTCTTGCTTCTTATTTTGCCCATGACAACAACCTGAGGACTAATTGCAATATTTTCTTCCTCTTAGATGAGGAAGAAAATATTTGTTTCAGCAAGAGAACACAATTGTTGATAAAAGGGTTTTTTCCTGGAATCACTATGTTCCTTTCTCGGATATTTCTTTTGCATTTAAACCAAATATACTGTAATATCATTTAACACATGTCTTTAAATCCCAGAGCTAATAAAGCTCCATTGCTGCATGTGCTATAAAGAAGCTTCACAGAGGATCAAGTTCCTAACAGTCAACTAAGAGTTCCAGTCCCAAAAGAGGTGCCCCTAGTGTGCTGAGCACTTAACCCTTCGACCAGTACCAACATGACTATTCACAAATTATCGATGTTTCTAAATCCCTGGCAGATTGCAGACAGGTCTTGTCTCCCTTGAAGCCCAAGCATATGGCCTCTAATGGGACAGATTAAAGGGGGAGAAAAAAAAACCCACAACCAAGCACACATTCAGCCTTTGCCACATGAACGTAAAGCCACAGAAATAGGAGAAGGTGATTCAACTGGACTGAACACTGCTAAATACATGATTAGCCCCTTGTTATGGATCATTTCCATTGATCTATATCTGGTTTTGCAGCACAGTTTAATTAAAGCTGTCTGGAACAAGCCTGTTCCCTAAATAATCAGCTATGCAGTGAAAATGTGAAACCTGAGGAAGGCTTGGGACCCTTTAAAGAAAAACCAAAACAAAGTGCCTAATTGACTTAGTGTTTAATAACAATAGCAGAAAAGAAAGTATATTCTGGAAAATTCTCTATTCTTTTACGGTCTGTCAGGATCGTGAAAACCTAACTCTTATCCTTATCTCAGCTCACTTGTCTGAAGTTTGTTTGGAAGTTTGAGTTATTTAAGGAACCAAAAAAAAATTATCTCCACATTAACTGTTTCAGAGTAAAAAAAGTTTTAACAGTGCAATCCTGTTAATAGCTGCTCAGAAACATGTAGATTCGTATTCAAATTTACTTTCAGATTTCAGGGAGTTTACAGCTCAGAAGCTGCTCAGCTCTATGGCATGGAGTCATTTTTCTATCACACATATTTTCTTTATTTTTAATCCTTTAATTTGGTGACCCTCTCCATATCCCAGCCTGCTTTATCAAGAGATTTTCAGGAGGCTGCTGAGAGAAATGGGACATAGGAAAATTCTGTTCTGTGCACATGAACCATTTCATTCACAACAGGGAAACTGTGATGAGATGGATGGTGTCTAAATTGGATAAACAAACTAAGTTGGACTCCACATCTCAGTCTACCTTTATGACTATCAATTAGAGAGGAAGAAAAATGGATGAAACTGACTTCATAGCTGTTCCATCTGAACTATAGTAAGAATTCTACCATAGTGTATATTGCCTTATTACGTATTTTCAATTTACCTGAGGATGTGTTAAGAGGATTTGCAGATGACAAACTGATAAAATAGGCTGACTAAGTAAAATGTTTTAGAGATTGTCCTTTCAGATACTAGTATATTATTGTACTATGATGTTCAAGAAGTCATAGAAATGGTGCCCCATGGGAGTGAAACTAGTCAGCTTTGAACCTACAGCCATTGCATACAAAAGACAGCATATCAGAAAAGGAGAGAGCAAGAGAGCAGGTTTTTTTCCAATCGGTGTGATCACAGGACACATCTGTATGGGTGTGTAGCTTCTTCTCAGAGATTTATCAGGTAGTGGGATAAGTGCCTAAGTATTGCTATGATGGTCAGGTCGCAGGCTGATAAAATTTTAGGAGAGTTTTATAAAAATCATTTAAAAAGCATCTGTACATCATCAGGGAAGAATCCTCTGGTTTATCAGTTTGCAAAAAGGTAGAAAAAGAGAAAATAAGGACTCCAACTTGCTGTATGCTATGGATATGATGGCAGCATGTTGAGAAAATAATTTAGTTCCTCAAACTGTTGTAGTCTACCTCTTTCTTGTTAATCTTGTACTATAAGAGATTGTAAGTATTGTAGTTGGCAAAAGTTATTTTCAGTTTAAGACAGAAGTAAACAGCTTAACGGCTGCCTCTATGTGGCAAAGAATGGGTGCATCTGTGCTACACAAGTGTTTGTAGTTTTGCCCTCTTACAACTGTATGTGTGGGTGCACTGAGAAGTAGAAGTTAAGTGATATGGTCTCCAGGAACAGGGAGGGGCTTAGAATGGAGAAGTCAGCAACACAGGGGAGGAAGATCAACTGGGGATCCCTACTGTATTTTTCTGCATGTGTGGATTCTATTACAAGACTGGAGAAAGACAAACTCTATGATTGCCTAGACTTACATTTAATCATTACCATTCCAATTTTAAATAAATTGGAATTGTTCCAATTGGAATTGTTTGACCCAGAAATGAGGGGTCTTAAAAGAGAGCTTGGAAAGCACAACGGAAGACAAGTAGAAGACTCAGAATTTGAAGGAACAAGGAATTAGAATAAGAGAAGATTATGATGAGAAAAGGATTAGCCCTGATTGAGGCACCTCTTCTGCCATTATCAACATGTTCTACAATTAAAAGTTTTAGAAAAGTGTTTCTACCTTCTGGGCTTATCTTTTTCATCTATCAGAAAGAGATTTATCCTGTGGTTTTTCCCAGACTACAGAGCACTGTCCTTCAGGAGTTGCATCTCCCACAATTCTTTCCTTGATTTTCCTTTAGAAAATCAATAGAGATATTTTAATTGTTGACTTTAATATTAAATTTAACATATGTTAAATTTAAACATACTTTATGATATTCTGCATTTCAATCATTGTTGTCTTGGATGTCTATGAGAGTATTTACTCCCTTCGCTATCTTCCAGAATAATCCAAAAATAAAGCTCTTCTAAAAGGCATATAGATTGCAATGCCAGATTATTTGGGTTTATATGATTTATGGTTGTATTTTCTTCTTCGTGCTTTATCTTATTTGTTGGAAATTGCCAAGAATCTAGTTAGAGTGCAATTTGTAGAAATATAATAAATAAATAAATAAGACTTAAGAGATATTCTCTCAACCTTCTCTTTGCATTCTATACATCAGCTGCTAAGGGTTTTTGCCCCTGAAAATAAAGACAGCAGCTTCCTACTTTTTGCTAGGAAAAGAAACTTTAGTTCTTGCTTTTATGTAAAATCTGCATTCTCTTCACAGCTTTGCCTGTCTTCTATAAAAACAGTATTTTTTTTTGAAAAAAAATTGCAGATTTCTTGATAATATTTTGGAATCTTGGTGGGTCACTCAATAAAACAATTTTTATCACACAAATAAAAGCCTATGCATAACATGCAGGAATTCTTTACAATCAGCCGGCAAGGTCTAGCCAATAAAAACAACGTACATAGACTAGCTGAATTATACCCAATTAAAACTGTGCCTATATGCTGGCTAACGTGAAAAAAGATACAAACAGAGCTGCCCAAAATGCAGCCAATTCTAATTACTCATGCAGTGAAGTTGAATGGTGCTAAATTACAGAAAAATGTCTTTCATTTTTGTATTCAGTGTGAAGGACTATAAGATGATTCCCGCCCGACCCCGTTAGCATTGGCATCGTTTCAAAAACCAGAGCTGTACTGCCAAAACCGTGGGGGCCAGGCCACTGAGAAATGATCTTTGACTGTTCCCTTCTGGGGGCAACAAAGACATTCAATCATTTTATCACCTTATTACAAGCTTGACATCAAGGTGCTGTTGGCATCTGAGCTATAATGATGGTGAATAGCAATATCCTGGGGAGGGGGGTATTGTTTTTCCCCTGGTTACCACTCTCCTAATTCTAATGGAGAGATGCCCCCAGAAAAGGACCTGCGAAGCTGATCTTAACTGGCAGGCAAGTTTCTATGGGACGTGAACAGGAGGCAAAGGGCAGTTCAACAAGCAAAGAGGAAACCAATGCATATGGCACAATGCTTTCCGAGAGTCACGCCATTTATTCAGGAAGTAAAAATCTCTTGAATTTCTTTTAAAGCAAAGTATATAGTTAATTATTAATATATTTTTTTCAAGGCCTGGGGAAAAAAAAAGGTAAAGGCACATATGTTATTTTTAGAGTTAGTTCAATTATGGGCCTGTCAGCATTGGCAGTATATCCCTTCATCAGACCACCAAGCTAACATGCTTTTTTCCACAGAAAGTGTGCTTAATGACCAGTTTAACAAAAGATATTTCACTGTGGGCGTTAATTAGAGCTTTGTGGACTCTATAGGATTTGTGCGCACTAAACCCTGTAATTCAAAGAAAAAGGAGTGGGAACATACCAGCCCTTCTTTTAACAATGACTTCGTTCTGACTAAATCAGAAACAACTCGGGAAGAACTCAGGAACTCATTAATTCATGTTGGACATACTGATTTGTAATTGTCTTGAATCCACAATTTTTAAATTCATTTATTAAACTTCTCACCAAGGCGTTTCTAAGCGGCTTACAGTCATATGATTAAAATATGATACAAAACCTATAAAACAATAAATAAAAACCATGCATTTAAATTTCAGTTCAAATTCAATGAGCCAAGATTGGAGTAAGGAAGCAAAATGCACATGGGAAAAAGGTAGGGGGTGTCTGTCTAATCCAGTGTTTTTTAACCTTGGCAGCTTGAAGATATGTGGATTTCAACTCTGCTGCTGGGGAATTCTGGGAGTTGAAGTCCACACTTCTTCAAGCTGCCAAGGTTAAGAAACACTGGTTTAATCCATTAACCACTTCCAAGACATCACTTCCCCATTGTAGTCTCATGCCAGTTGGCAGAGGCAGGCCTTCAAGGCCTTTCAGAAGGCTAAAAATATGGGTGGCAGATCTCACCTTGGGGAGGGCAGAATGTTCCAGAGGGCAGGTGCCACAGTAGAAAAAGTTCTTCTGGAACCCACCAGCTGAAATATTTTGACTGACAGGGTCCGTAGAATGCTGCTTCTGTGGTGCAAATAGGCAGACACCATAGACCCATGCTATGAAAGGCTTTAAAGGGGATAACTAACATGGAACATAGATTTTACTGCAATTTTCTCAAACATTACATGATCTATCATATCCTGGTATGTATACATTGTCAAAAATATTCCTTTGGATTGATTTAGGCTTGGAATTAATTATGCAATGCTGTAACGCCGATTTTTTTCCTCCAATAAACTTTTTATATCCCAAATTATAATTGTGCATTTTGAACCAGACAGGTAGAGGAGCCACAAATCATTGCTGTGACATCGAAGGCTGCTTTTCAAAAGCAACTGGACTTTCTTGGTTTTTTTCCCTTGAAAATGTTTTGCTTGTCATCCATGTTCTGAAGACGCTTCTTGGATGAGAAGCGAAATGTTTTCAAGGAAAAAATCCTAAGAAAGTCCAGTTGCCTTTTGAAAATGCACCTTTGGAACAACTGTGACCTGGATGACTGAGAATCTCCATAGACATTGCTGTGGCAGATGTGTAACTGTTGATAACCATATATAATCCCAACTCTGCCTAGCATCGAGAACACCGAAGCACAATTTGCAAAATCTGAAAGGTGAAAAGTAAAGCTTTTAGATGAGAGAGGGGAACTTTGCTAGAGCAATGTTTTAGAAAGCTCCTTTTCTGCCCCTATAAATCACTGTTTTTATTCCAAGGTAAGGCCATCAATCTGGTGCCCCTCCTAAGTCAGTATTCACTTTCTTTCCTCCCCCCACACCCTCAGAACTAGCTGCCATGAGACATACTGAAGCAAATATGTCCTTTAACGGATACACATGGTCTCTGCTGTAACGGTGCCTATTAGGTGATATAATATCCCAGGATGGTTTTAAAACAAGTAATAAATTTAACATTTGCTAGGTTTCATTATAGTCTTGGCCAGGTAGTTTCAAAGCTGAAAATTTCTAGCATACAGGTAGCTATATACAAGTAGCCCACATTTACAGAGATGGTGTTAACAAGATGCACAAGATGTCATGAACACTCCTGCTCCCCATATATATACATTGTGTGTGTGTGTGTGCGTGTATATGAATTGGAGTGTGTCATGTATATATGTATATATGACAGTCTCCAATTCTGTTTGCCTTTAGAAAATGATGGCAATTGGGTCCAATTGAGTGAAACCTCTTTTTTGGTTGTTTTAATTGTCTGGTTCATTTCACGATTTTATGTACTGGGTTATTTTTAATTATGTATCGCTACCTTCATGTTATTTGACCAACGGTATTAGGTTTTAATTTGTTACAGGGGAAAAAAATCCTTACCTGATACATGGATATTATAAGGTAGACCTAGCCCTTGATTTATGACCACAATTGGGACCAGAAATTTCATTGCTAAGCAAGGTGGTCATTAAATGAGTTGTGCCTGACTCTAGGATCTTCTTTGGCTATGGTTGCTAAGTAAATCAGTGCAGTTGTGAAGTGAATCATGTTGCTGCTAAGGAAATCTGCTTTCCACCATTGACTTTGCTTGCTGCAAAGCATTTGGGAAGGTCGCAAATGGTGATCACATGACCCTGGGACAGTGCAACCATCGTAAATACATGCCAGTTGCCAAGCGCCCAAATTTTGATCACGTGATGGTGAGGATGCTGCAATGGCTATAAGTGCAAGGGACCAGTTGTAAGACACTTTTTAATATAACATTGAGTGTTTGCTACGTTAATGGTTGTAAGTTGAGGACTACCAGTATGCCTAAAGTTTGTGCTTAAAGTTTACATATTTTAACGTTTCCAATATTGAAAAACACTGTCCGGTCCTTCTTTTTTTTAGGTAGATACTAACCAGGCCCAACCCTGATAGCCTCCATCCAAAATTACCCAAATGCTCCTGCCTGCTGAGACACATTTTTACAGTGTCAATACAATACAAGAAAATATGAAAAATGTGAAAAATGCATAAAAACTTTTAAAATTTTCCAGTAATTTAACATACCTTTGTCAAATATATGAATATATAAAAAGTAAAGCAATCCTTGCCCAACACATGGAAATTGTTATGGTGTACATCTACAGCCTGCACTGAAATTCTGGGTTCATATTCAGTTCAATAATAAACTAACCAACTGATCTTAAACAAGCTACTCTGTCTACTTCATTGTCCCAAGTGCATTACAGCATAATAATATTGGTCTATTTTCCAGAGTGGTTTGGATGATTACTGAGATAATATATGCAAAGTACTTTGAACATTCAAGATAATGTATGCAAAGTACTTTGAACACTCAAGAAAACACAATATAAATGCTCAGATTATTGTCTCATTCTTCTTATATGTGACCCATTTTCAAAGAAAAACAGAATTTCTGGCTCCAGGCCATTGAGGGCAACTGCATATGACATTTGTTGCAGGGATTTGGGTTTGTTTAAATATATAAAAAATATCATTTGAGATGAGTGTTAGTTAAAAAGATTCCAAGATACATGGGGATCAATTTTTTTTACCATTTTTGCGTTATGAAAAAAATGTGTTCTCCAAAGTAAAAAATATTCTCTGACACATGATATGAGATTTAGCTAAAGCAAATATAACTTCAGAAATATTTTTCTTAGGATATCAATAGGGGAAGAAACAAATTCTCTTTTACAACTTCTGTAATCCCAGTCTACTGTATTAATTCTTCAAGCAAATGTTATTTTTAGAAAGTTACGTATCAAAACCCATTTGAAGACAGTACTACAATACACGTTTGATCTCACTCACGTCTCTAGAATTACACTGTGAATGATAAAGAAACATTGGAAAGCTATTGGAATATGGAAAACTGATTAAATAGTGGTGCAAATTGTTGGAAAAAAGAAAATATTTTTTCATGCAGGAAAGAAAATGGACGGATTATACATTGGGAATGACATTAGATACATCCTTTAAGTCTTCAACCATGACTTTAAACTACCTTCAAGGATAAAAACAACAATCACCGCACTGGGCACAATAAATGTACAATTTGTTCATTCTGGATAATTTCTGTTGATCCAATGTTGACTTCTCAGAACATTTTAATCAAATTGGAAAGGTAGAAGTTTCTGTGAGTTTGCTGGTGGAATACATAGTACATAGTAATACATACATTCTTAGGTCACTGGTTTAATCCCATAACTGGTTTGGCAATTATGAGAAATTGTTATTGCCGTAACTGCTAAGTTATGTAAAAAGAAAAAAAAAAGGGTGAAATTTCATTCCAGTCATCCATGAGATGGTACACATGATTATATATACCCAATTCCTAAACTATGTAGAAATAATCAAAACTAAATGCATGATAAACTACATCATCCAAATATGCTCAGCAAATATGTTTATGGGTCCAACAGAAGACTGCTAGGTAGAAGATACATCTTCTAATACAGCTACATCAACATCTGGCAAAGATTGTGAAAGTAATCAGATGCTTCTTAATTAAATAAGCATTTTTGGGGGGAAAATATACCTGGAATGGAAAAAAAAGCAGCACAAGCTAGCCAATATACCCTACAAAGTGCCTAGGGAATTAATACTGATTTCTTAAGCCACATCTTTGTATGTTTCCAGGGGCTATATGAAGGTACAATGTGTGTAGAACATCAAATTTAAAATTTGTGGAATATAGGACTCCATCAGTGATAAACATCCAAATCAAAATCTCCCGGGAACACTTTTTTTAATGTTTCTTTAGCAAAGTAGGAGAGTAAGTGGCAGTCAAGCAAGCAATGTAGTAATACTTGTGAGATAGATTAGGGCAAATGATTAAACAAAGAAATGAAGGGACCTGCTTAATGTTGAGTCAGATTACTGACCCAGCTAACCATTACAGCTGATATTGACTGAAACGGCCCTCCAGAGTTTTGCTAGGCATTTCTCTTGCTCTGTCTGGAGATGCCAGCAGTTGTCTCCCCTCTCAGCCCTCAGGTTATTTCTGCTCATATTTCATGGTTTGGCATCTGTGACACATCTTGCAGAAGAATCAATAACTATTTAGCACGATACTATCAGCTTTTTGTTCACCGTGGGAAACAGCAGTTCAGATTCCTGAAGCTTTCAACCACATTTCTGGCAAAGGCTAAAAGTGAATGTTGGCTCTAGTCAATACTGGATTTATGAAACAAAAGATGCTGAGAATGGAAACTGATATGACATTCTAATCACTTTTGGGAAGCATGCAGGCTAGTGATGAAGAGCTGACCTTTATCTTGGCAAGGAAGCTTTCATCATAAATAGAAGGGCCAAGATGCAAGGCACAGCGGAACAATATTTTGATTTATTCTAGTACCTATTTCAGGAAGAAACAACAACAACCATGACCCAATGACCAGAGAATCTAGCTTTAATAATGTGGCAACATTGCTAGAGGGAAATGAAGCATCCAATAAAACCTATTAGTTTCAAAATGCTTCATTTTTTACCTCAGTCTATGATAATCACTAATATATTAAGGCACAGGTGCTAATTTGTCAATGAATATCATGACCAAATGATTCTTCCTTCAAGAATAAATCATTAAGGATGGCAGAAATGTACTGCAGTTTCCAAAATCTTTTCTGGGAAGATCATAAATTTCACTGGACCAATTAAAAAAGGGGTAATTTTTAATTTGATTAAAACCTCTAATTCCTAGACCTTAGTGATATCATTTTTCAAAAATGCACCTATGAGAAGGAAAAAAATAATTATTTTCTGGAAATTAAAATAACAAGGAAATTACTTGACATTTGCAAATAGAATTAAGAGAAAATTCTCCTGAGCCATCCTACAGGCATTTAACCTGGGATCACAAATACAATTTAGATTAAACCTATGTATGTTATATAAATGCTAAGTATTATTTAAAATAATTATCAAACTAAATCAGTTTAAACATTTCCCCATTTTGGCATGCTATGTTCAAGAATTGGAGACAGATACAAAGAAAACCCCATGATTATAAAATGTAATGTTTAAACTGACTTTGTGAAAAATAAACCTCTCTGTTAATGTCGTGTTTAAAGTTCAGTAACTAATTTAAGTAAGAGTTGTATTACCAAAGAGTTTTGAACTCTGTATCTTGATTTCAAATTATTTCTTTCCTGTATTACAAACTATATACGGTAGCAAAATATTAAAGTAGTACACTTGTTATTGAAAATACAATGTTCAGTTATTTATTTTCCTATATTCCATTTCTCTCTGGGGAAATCTTCAACTTTTAAATCCATTGATCCTTCACACTTTCAGTATATGCCTTCACCTTGGCCTCTAAGACAGTTTTTTTTTGCCAGTCAAATACTAAAGATTTGTTTGCAAATTAAAATTGTATTCTATGTTCATTCTTAACAAGGACCAGCATTTTATTTAAAGAAGGCCCTTCTCATCAAATGTTTTATTCTGAAGGTAAGCTAAAGATTTATAATATGCTAAACTAGTAGAAAATGCTCCAGTAATCAACAACAATACATTTTACACTTTATCATAATAATTTTTTTTCTGCCGCCAAGTCAATAAAACTTTCGCTCCTTTTTACAATGGTTTACAACTTAAAATAATTTAATACAACAGTTGTTATAGTTTTATTGCAGGCTTATAAAATTTGTGCTATAAGTCTCTTCCATGCAGTATATTAACCCCAAAATGACAGAGGAGCTGGATAGCTACTGATTACTAAAACTATAATTCAGACTTGAAGTTCTGAAGGCATTATAAATGGCTTTTGCTTCACTTGCACTCTGGATGGGTCTTCTAAATGAACTGCCTGCTCCTTGGTGTTCAGTTCACATTCATTACTTCTCTAAGTATATATTATAAACAAAAAGGTATTCATATTTCAGACAGATCATAATGTAGCACGGAAGGATACTCTAGTCAACCAGAATAAAAAGGTTGGTAGCAGTCATGCAAGGCCTTGAGCAAGCCCTACCAAAGCATATTGGAATTGCCTCTTAGACAAATCCTATACAAGTCATACCTGTACTCAATGCAAAATATGCCCATAGTGAAGCTCTGAGGCCCCACAGCCACCTGCAGGAAGATCAATATACAATCAAAGAAAATGTTCCTTAAGATTAGTACTGTAACCGGTTGTCCTTCAGATCAGCATTTGTTGGAAGTGGTGCTAATGTTAACCTGGCACTGGCACCTACTGTGTGCTTTCCATATGTGTGTATATATTGTGTTTGTGTAATATGTATTTTTACGTACCGAATGTTTGTAATAGGACCAACAAGCATGGCAACAGATTGTCCTGCGTTATTAAAAGTACCACCTAACAGGTAAACAAAAACTACTATCTTTATGCAATCTTTCTGTAGAAGTTCATGGAAGGAAAAAAAAAGGTATTATTAAATGAACCAGCAAAAGGATGTGCTCCATTTGCTCTGCAATGATAATCTTTTACAAGAGGGAATTTTCATTATTAATTCTTTACCTTCTGGGGATATTATAATTTCTGAATGTAGAAATGCCTTAAGCACAAGCGATTTGCTGAGCTAGACTGAATTTCAGAATGTTTCAAAGGAGCTGATAAACAACTGCATAATTAGCCATTATTAGATTAAGACTGCACAATACATATATCCAACTGAGAAAGCCAATGGATAGGGAAATTGAGGATATTGTTTTGTAAAAAATAAAAAAACAGTGTTCTAGTTTTGCTTCTTACATTTTTCTTAGAAATGCAGATTATTCTATCAGGTAAACCCTTGGGGTCTTAACCACTAAACACTTGCTCCCTGTATGAATAATGAGTTTATGGGCTGAAGAGAACCTATACACTAAATTTATTAGATTGCAACCCCTTTCTATCATCTATCTCTTTCACTTACAATACAGATTCACAGCACAGGCATTTGTATGCAGAGATTCTCATTAGAGTCAAGAGCTTTTCTACATTTTGGCCTATATTTGTTTGCCATCTCTTAAATTTAAGTCCTATTTCTGAAATAATTTGCTACATATTCTCCTTGTAATTCCGAGAAGAGTGAAAGAAAGCAAACAATTCTTAAAAAATGAAATAGTAAATTTTGTTATAAAAATGGCTATTTAGGAATGGCATTAATTAGCTATATGAAACTGCAATTGAAAAATAATCAATCTCTCTCTCTCTTTCAAACACACTTTTCTTTCTCTGCTCTTAGCAGTACAATGAAAAGATGGAACCTCCTGATGTGTTCAAAAAGGTCCACAAGCCAAATGAAGTGAACCTTGCCAAAGGCTTGAAGGAGCTTCTAACTTTAGAGAAATCATGAAGAAAAAAATCAGATGACTGGAAGATAGTGAAATATTTGTCTTTATCCACTTTATTAAAAAGTGGATAAAAGTGGACCCAGGAATCAATCAATCAATCAATCAAGTGTCTTGCCTTCAGAAGTTGTGATGCTCCATAACAAGAGGTTTTCAGAAAGAGATTAGACAGCTATTTGTCTGACATGATATAAGGTTTCCTGCTTGAGCAGGGGTTTGGACTAGAAGACCTCCAAGTCCTTTCCAACTGTTATTCTCACCATTAATCTGACATCAATATATTGGGAGATAGCTGAGTGACCTCTTTATAAGGAACTTGAAAACTATGCAGTGATTAGAAAGGAATCACTCTGGATTTATTAAGAACAAACCTTATCTGATTTTATTTCATGTTTTGACTAACTTAGTTTGGAAATGCACTGGACATAAATGTATTTTGATTTAGACAAGCATTTACTAAACTACTGCATGACATTCTAATTAAGAAGTTAGCTAAATATGTGTGGGATCATAGCTGGTCTGTAAATTGTATTCAGAGCAGATTTTTAATTTTAATAATTCCTCATCGATTTAGACATCAATGAGGGAGAGGGCAAAGGGCTCAATCTGAGACTGGCACTCTTCAAAATGTATATTGATAATTTTGAACAGAGATGGGAGTATGTGCTTTACACATTTACAGAGTTAAAATACAAATGAGATGAGGACAGAAGCAAGATTAAAAAAATCTGATAGGTCATAAAATTGGGTTAAAAAAATTCTTCGTTCAGAAAAAAATAAAATACACAAGATCTGATTGAGAGATACTTCGTCTGTGAAAAGGAACTTGGAATTGTTGAGTGAAATCAGTAGTACGATGTCACTGCCAAATAGCAAATGCAACTTTAGCTTGTATTTATATTAGTTTCCAAATCTTGCAAAGCAGTCATTTCACTATATTTTGCATTGGTCAAACAATTACTTTAAATTCTCTGTCCTATATTTTTTAAAAAAAAAAGATGTAGTGAAACTGAAATGGGTATAACGAAAGGTAATGAGAATGTTCAGGAAACTGGGGATGTTCAGCCTTGAGAAACACTGACTGAGAGTTACTAGTGACAGCGATTCTTAAATACCTGAAGGGGTATTCCATACAAGGTGGCCCTGTTCCTGATCACCCATGATTGTAGGATACTAATGGCCTTGAGTTACTGCAAGGCCCATTCTGGTTGAAGGTTAGGAAAAAGCCTTTTGCTGATAACAGCCATTCATCAAAGGTATGAATTAGCAAACTAAAAAAAAAGTGAGTGATGCCTTCAGGCAGAGGCTGGACAGCCACCTCTCAGATAAGTTCTAAGATGGATCCTTGCATTGAGCAGTAGATTGGACTTGATGTCTCTAATGGCTCCTTTCAGTTTCCGTATGCTATGAAGTATTTCTATTGAATTTAATGCTATTCATTGATTAAACACAGAACATGCAGATAAAGCAGCAGGCTTACTAGAATCCAGTCCTAACAGAACTATTCACAAGTAGATGCCATTTATGTGAGATTATTATTTCGTTTTACCATCCTAAGCATCTTTGCACAATGAAATATTGTGATATGAAAAGTTTGACTTGTGGAATTACCAGTGTAAACAGACCTACATTTCTGTCAGGCAACTAGATAAAATCACAGAAAAGCGAAAATGGAAGATTTTAGAACTTTTATCTTAATTGGAAAAAGAAGCATTCTCGTTAAAATAGAAGTCTCTTTTTTTGGGAAAAAATACCTGAAATCTTGGCTCCTAGTAGTAATTTGCAGTCATATAACCTTGAAGTTATATACAGTTATATGGTTTTAAATTTTGATTAAAGATTTCGTTTACCAAACAAGGGATTAAAAATTTGCAGTTCTTGAACGCCTTGCCTTTAGAGATTTTATATGTTTAAAAGGAATATATATATATATTAACACAATGTTATTTTCATCACCTGTTGCCTCAAATAGTTAAAATCACAGCGCAGAACACTGTTTCATTATTACAGACACTGCTTCAGTTATAATAATACCATCTGGCAGCCAATTAGTCCCTAATACAATTTTATTCTTCATGGAATTTTGTAAGTAGAACGTAAAACAGTCAAAATAGTTAATTGGCCTATGGGGGAAAAAGCTGCATGGCTGATCTCTTTAAATCTAGAAAAAAATGACTCTATGAAAGTAATGTAACATTTTTCATAGAGTTGGTTTCCTTACACTCAGTATAAATTTAAATATTTATTCTGTGTATAAAATGCAAATAGCTATACTGTAATGTGATGTGGAAAACTTAAGAAAGTTTCCGACACTTGTAAGTCTCTGCCCAGGTTAATTAAAACAAAATAATAAACCATTAGTATCTAATTTTATAAATAATATGCCTCAATTATTATTCTGAATAATACACAGTTGTAATTCACAGGCAAAGTTTCCAATATGACAGCTGCCCACTGGATCCCTGCTACACATTAAAAGTAACATTTCCCTTGAATGAAGCTTGCATTAGTATGATTTTCTTGGCAACCATTTGGAAGTAATATGTTAGCGCCAGAATTTTAATTTTCCTTTCCAATCTGGCCTGCAGAGCTAGAATATCCCATCCAAGTGTAACCCACC
>JANHFL010008123.1:75437-107077 GCA_032468155.1 Oxyrhabdium leporinum
AGCAATTAAAAAATAGCAGTAGAGCATTTTTAAGTACTAACATGTAATTTTAAAATGAACAATTGGTTGTCACTTGATACAGATTGTCTCATTTCATCACCCACATTTCCTTTTGCGTTCTACATTTCACTGCATTCTCATATCCCATTTCTACAGGCTATTAAGCAGTGGAAGGGAAGCTCAGTTTAAGAGCAAAGGTAATGAAACAGGTAAAATCATACAAAAGAAAAGTTAAATGGTTTCAGAACCATTGCAAAACTTGCTGGGAGAAATTTAACAGATCTCACCGTTATGAGACTAATTATGCACATTTGAGATATCTAGGGACATTGAGAGAAGTATCCAAAACTTTTTTTAAAAATTAAGGTGCAAAGATTTCATTTGTTATAGAGACCTGCCATTATTTGATTTTTTTTCAACATATTGTCTACAAAACAAGGAAGCAGCTTTAAATTGTTCAAAATTCTGGTTTATAATCATGAGATGGACTTGAAAATTTAACTAAAATTGTACTTTTAAAATTGAGTTAAGCAATAACAATTGAGTTGCCCTGCAGGTCTTATGAAAAATTAATGAAGTAGATGCAATTAATATCAAATAAACAAAACATGTAGCCCTTTTGCTAGGTACAACTGTTCAACTCTACTGCGATATGTTTCTTAAAGACACTCTTATTAAACCAATTTGCTTCTTAAAATTGCTTTTTAAAAATTGCTTACCTCTTCTGTCGGATTCCTTTTATTATCATGAATAAAATTATATTATTTATTTAAATTAAAGGTTGCCAAATTTGTTTCAAAAAGTCCAATCCAACAAGATCATTTCTATGTATTGATTTCACAATCTTTCTCTTTCCCTGTCATTACAATGGATGAATGTAAAGCCCTGTGCGACATAATTCCAATATTAGACTGGCAGACACATATACACACATTGCAGAGCTGCATATGAAGGATGCAAGTGAAGGACCGCTTTATAATAGATTGATTTCCTATAGATACTATACATCACTCATGAATCAGATGAGGTTAATATTTAACCTGCATGATCAGAGAAAAGCTTTTACATTTTATTTACATCTAATGGCAGACTGGTCTCCAGGAGCAGCTCCTCTACTTCAATGATTACATATTACAAAATTGTGATGGTTGAATGATTAGATAGCAGGATCTTTTGAATCAAGGAAGCCCTTGTGCTTTCCAAAGTAGAACATCTCATCATGTTAAATTTTACACAGTATTAACTGTGCAGAAGTGGTGACTAACATCAGGAAAAGAAAATTTACACAGAGAAGAAAAGTTTGATTATGAAGATAAGAAGAAAAAAGGAATAAAATAGATTGTTCTAAACAAGTACTTAATAGTATCAAAAGGTGAACAAACTATAGAGTATGAATGACATCAGAGAAACTCTCTAAGAAGTATAAAGAGCCTTCAAATTCATGCTGGAAATATGAATAAGAAGGAACACTTTATCATGTTTGGTGGATAATTAAAAAAGCGAGTTTTGGGGGGCAAATACATCCCCTAATTCAGAATACTACTGTAATGTACAATTGAAACCAATACTTTTTGGGGAGGACTAATGAGTAAATAGCTGGAAAAAAATCATGGAACTTCATTTTTATATATAGCTATAGTGAGATTATTATATGCTCAAAAGTTGAAAGGGTCAGCACTACCAATGGAAGAATGGTGGTGAAGATGATGGAATTTGTAGAGAAGGCTAAATTGACTTATTTGATTAGAGAAAAGACAGATATCTACATTTATTGCTGACCAGAAAACTCTGATAGACTTTTTGCATGAGACAGAAAAAATGAACTTTTAATGATTAGACAATATTAGATAACAGAAAGAAGCTTTGATGATTAGAATGATTTGATGATTAGTTTTGATAATTAGAAAATATTACATAACAGAAAAAGCGAGCTCTTTTGTGTAATACGAGTTAATTTTGTTATCATGCTTGCCCATCCCTCCATCCATCCATCTATCCCTACATGGCATGGGGGGTCAGGTTATCTGAATGACTGTTTCGCCCTGTTTAAATCTACTTCTCCAGCAGGAGTGGGATATTTTCAGGCAAGGAGTTCTATTTGGTGGAACCCAAAAGGAGAGCCTTTTTTGCTATGGTATCCACCCTATGAAACATTATTCCTTCAAACTGAGATTGACCCAACCTGACTGTCATTCCAGAAGGCCTTTAAATCCTGCTTTTGCCATCAGGCCTGCGGAACCCATGGAAGTGTGGATCCTGTTAAATGATTACGTTGTTTGTACGCTCAAATTGCACTCTGCAATATGTGTATGTTATTATAGTTTTAAGTGGTTTAATTTCTAAAGGATTTGTTTTTAATAATTTTAATTGTTTGGGTTTTGATCTATTAATTTTGTGTGCTGGCCAAGTCAGAAGCATGAATTGAAACTTTCCTTACTGGGTTTAAAAGGTGTCAACCAGTATCTTGAATTGAACCCAGAAATGAAAATGGAACCAGTGAAGTTCATCCAGCAACAGGATAACATTTGCAAACGGAGGTGTGTCCAGCACTCTGTGACTTGCCAGTTGTAACTTCCTGGTGGTATTCACAGGCGGCCTCATATAAATCACATTTGTATAGTCCAACTGGGAAATAACTAAGATATGAACAACTGTGAAGAAGGCTCCCAATTTAGGAATGGTTGTAATTGGCACATAAGCCTTACCTGTGAAAAGATCCCTATAGTCATGGCTGCCACCTGCACCACAGCAGACCTGGGAGGACCTCCACACTTCTATTGCCTCTGTCTAGGAACGCTACCTTTTCAAGAATCAAAAATAATGTACCAACAGACCCAGGGAAGCAAAAAAATCCCCCAAGTCATCCCTTTTAAAAGTATCTCCCAATAAAATGAATGCAAAGTGTATTAAGAAAGGAGATGTAGAAGTTGCTTGAAACTGAGTGAAAACAGTTGTATTACCAAGTGTTGCCTGTGTGTGGAGTTACACTAATGGAAGGAATGAAAGTGAATAATTGGGAGAGTGATAAAAAAAGGTTGTTTCTTGCAAACTGGGATATTGCAATGGTGATTTCTGAAATAATATTCATTTATACATTGCTTCCATATCAGGAAAATAGGTAGCAATGAAATGTTAATATTTGACTCTTGAATTGGCTTGGACTCTGTTTTTGACTGTTAGGTCAAAAGACTGATAGGTCATCTTATACAGTATATCTCTTCAGCATTTGGTAAAATCATTCATGCTTTCTATGCTAACAATAATGTTGTTAATATTATTCTATAATAATAATAGTTGTTTGTACATGATTCTGGAAGAGAAAAATATATTTTCTAAATGTTTGGTTTGGAAGTTAGTCATAGAATAATAGGCATCATGTCAAAACAGATTCCCAGCAGACTATAATTAGGGAAATTCACATTCCATCAACAATCATGAAAACCCCCTCCCAATTATGTTAATAATTCAGTATTACACTTGCAATCAGATGCATTAATATTGTGTATTTCACAAAGACCACAAATTTAGAGTGTTTTACAGGCAGAGTGGGGGCTTTTGTATAGCTCTCAAGCAGAAAGTCAATGCTTTAAGAAAATCAATTTACAAAACTTAATTTGAAATAAGGTTTTCATGAAAAAAGAATAACGTAAAACAAAAGGGTTTTTCTTTGGATTATGCTTAGTAAATTAAATAATTTCATGATTTTTTAAAATTAAACCCAAATACAAAACTAGCCCTCATTATTGAAAGTATTATATGGGGATTTAGCCAATTGAAAAATTAGCAAATTAATAAAGCAAGAATAGAGATAATCATAAAGTTATCTTAAATTTATTAAAATGCTAATTGCTATTAAATAAAATTATGAAGGTCTAGTAGCTTGCTTGCTGATATATGTCAAAGCTGATTTCAGCCCCCTCTTCCCTTTTTAAAGAAAAGTATCCTTTGGTCAAATTTGCTGAGCTCCAATCTCCATTTTGAGAAGGGCAGCAAAAGAGTAGAGTAGAGTAGGGCACGTTATGTCGTAAGTGTACACCTCTTGTAATCAGAATTCTCTAATATATCTTCTGAAAGATCCTGTATACTCTCAAGATTATAAAGGGTATATGAGCTACTAACAGATATCTTTGAACAAAGCCTATCATAATAATATATTCAAAATTATTACATTATTTACATACATTTTGGCCTGAATCCCTGAGACACTTCTCTCAGTCTCTTTTATTGAAAGAAACTGTGGCAAGGCACTCTATGAAAAGAGTTTTGATGGAAATCCTTATGCAAATAATGCTACAGTGAAAATAAAATTGCATGCCATATTTTGGTGTGGAAGGAATAAAACAATGATAAACACCAAGAGTGACAATCAGCATTCAGAAGGTCTTGAGTAAGAATTTTTATCAACAATTAAAAACCTTGCTTACTACTCACTCATATAGGCTAAAGAGAGCTATTCCACTTTACATCAATAAAAAGTGTTTGGACCATTTGGGATTTAAAAAAAAAGTGTGACAGTATTATTTCAGTATTATTGGAAATTATAAGCAAACAGAAATTATAAATAAACAGACTTCTTAGAACAAATCAAGGCAGTGTTTTTTTAAAATTGTCTACCTATTATGAAATGTTCCAAATGTATCAAACAAACTGGGGCTAAAAAATATTGGAAAAATTATTTCAAACAATCGGAATCCTAGAGTTGAAAGATCCCTCAGAGGATATTTTTCGTCCAACTCTGTCTACTTATCTCAGATATTGTTTTTAAGCACAGTTAAGAATTGGAGTGAAATTGGATCACAGTCCTGGTAGTTGACATGGCTAAACATAATCACCCACACTGCACTGAAACAGTTTCTATCTATTTATTCAGTTGAAATGGCAAATGTACAGTTGCCATCTTTGCCAGTTGCTGTCTTTTAATCATGGAATGTTTCTGCAGCCACCCTCAGCTGTGAATCTAGTTGTGTTTTTTATTACATGACATTCTCTCTATCGATAGGATTAAAGTTTTCTGCTTCAGTTTTCATTTGTAATACTACCTTATGAAACTGTTTGTGATGCTCCTTGTAAGACAGTTCGTCCTGTAGATGATTTCATAGCAGTTCAGAGTTACAAACTACACCAGAGATTAAGCAAGTATTTTATCACGTTGCCTTCTATTCTGCTGATTTCTCTACAAAGAATAGGATTAGTAATTTATATCTTTCTACATTTTTGTATAATGAGTATGAACAAGGCTTCCTAAAGTCTTAATAGCGAAGAGGTACACATGCTGAGAAATAACCTAATTTGCCTGGTTGGCATAGGGAAATCATTTGATTTATATTAATGAACTTGTAAATGAGAATATGGAAATAAATATAATTTATGCTAAAGCCTTCTAGAATAGAAGCATTAAAGTATCCTATGAAGTGTGTGTGTGTTTGTGTGTGTGTGTGTATCTATATATATCTATATATATCTATATCTATATATATATCAGCTTAATCTAATCCTCAATAATTTACCATATACCCTATGCCTTCAACACAAAGCCTATAATGCCCTCACTTGGTAGGTGGAATTGTTACACAGAAGTTCACCATAAGGATCACACTTGTTTTAATATAACTTTATATTTCATCTTTTGGCTAACAGAAAGCTACCTTTTTCCTGTTTGAGCACAAATCTTTACTTTTTCTGACATCAGTAACATTAGCTAAAATGTAATCTGTTGTAACACAGAGAGAATCCATATTTTTAGATTTTGTGTTTGTGAGCTGCAATGGGCTGTTCCGATTTATTAATTTTTGGCTCAATAAACTATGAAATTCTTTTTGATAAAAAAGGGAAAATACATGGTTTTAACTAACAACTAATTTTAGATTTGCAACAGACTTTCTTTTTTCTTCCATTCTCAATAACTTCCATGTCTACTTAGCAAATTGTCTGTTAGTTCCTACATGCAGTGAAAAGACTGGACTGCTCGAATTCAATTAACTCCTGCAAGGGTGAATCTGGTTCAAAGGACAAATAAAGATATATTTCTTTATTTGTTCATTCCTATATTAAAATAAATCTAATGTAAACTACAGACCTTTTAATATATGAAGATATTTTGCAGTAAGGAAGGTTTCAATGGATAAACTAAATATGCTGTAAGCATGATTTGAAATGCTACCACTCTATTTAAGAAAAAAAATGTTTTGTTTATAATATTTGTCTCACTTGCCCATGTTTCTTGCTCTACCTGTGCTATAATTCTGATCACCAACATCATAGTGGAGGCAGAATTTCTGCAAAAACCTTGTCTCATGTTCCCTTCCAACAAACCACACAAATTTTCTTTTGAAAAACTTAAGGCAAGTTAGTACAAGTTAGCAAAAGTACAAGTTAGCATATGGAAAGGAATTCCTTCACTTGTTTGACTTGAAAAAACGTAAGTAGCCAATAAATCCAACTCTCAGGGTCAATTTGAACTGTGGCAACTGCATTTGTATCCACTGAAATGGCTGGTTTTCTTCAAAGCCAGCCCTATATACAGCACCCTACAAATACTGAAAGATTATCAATGCATGCACCACTGTGACAGACAATTCACTCTGCTGGAGCAATCATAGATTGGTAAACCAAACAAAACTGGCAGAAGGCGCTCTATATTATTTGTGTCTTTGTTTATTTAACAAGTTTCTACCCCCTGCAATAAAAATTATTTTGGTGGCTGATACAGAACTATGTGGACTTTAAGTGGCAATGCTGGATATAGATATTTCTCCAAATTTTATGCTTCTAAGATTGGGATATATAAAATTACTGGACCAAAGTTAGTGTAAACACAAATCAAATCATAAGAATTCTTGTAAACCCCTTCAAAGACTCTAAAGAAGAGAACAAATAATTCAGTCTAAAAGCATATTCTATTTGTTTTTAAAACAAACTATTGTGCCACAAATAATGGCCTCTCAGGTTATATCTTAATTCCTTCTTTCATGCACTAGCTGTGTTCATTTCATGTCACAAGTTTATTCCATCCTGTTTTTATATTTTAAATCTATTAAGCAACATCAACTTGAATTTCTGCTGAATAATGCTGCAGGTTAGATATGAAACTAGTATGATACCATCTTTGAGGGGTAACATTTATGTCAGTTAATTAATATGGATAGTTGAGCTTTACATCTATCTCTTTTTCATGTTTGCACATTTGGGAGTTATCAGTGCCTGAGCTATACCCATAGAGTCATAATGCTCTAGAGAGGTTTGAAAGGCAAGACACTGAAAATTGCAATTCTTTTTTTCTACACAGAACCTGGGTACAAGGGGTTTTCCACAGCGATACTGGTTTCCAGCATATATTCAAGAATAAATTAGCAGGCTTTTGCTATATCCAAAAGAGTAATCCAAAGCTGAATTCTATACAAAAGCAGGTCTCCATACTATTTATGGTAGTAGATATGCATTGTATTCTGAAAGACAAACAATTTAAAAGGATTCTGTCTATATCAGCCTGGGTGCCTTCTAATTATATGGATTTCAACTTCCAAAATGATCAGCAATGGCCAGACTGACTGGAAAAACCAGGAATTTAAGTCCACACATCTGGAAGAAGTCAAAGTTGGAAAAGGCTGGCTAACCTACACAAATTGTACTCATATAGTAGGCTGTTTGGCCCACCAGAAGTTATAATTACTTATTATTATAATAATAATTTCTCTTATTTTTATCTTTTTCATTTTCCACACAAATCCATGAAAATCAGATATGGTTCAATGAGATGTTGCGTTTGCACACATGAAACAATACTTTAAAATTATTCACTTGTGCTGACTTCTGGGAACTCAACATTATTCATTTGTGCTGTCTTCAACAAAGACATGGAATGAGTGCAGTTTTCTGGAAACTACACTTTTTTGAATGATGGCTAATTATTACATAAGTAAAATGAATTATAACACCTAAAGATATTACAGAAGTATCTCTATTATTAACCACAATTTGGAGTTACATAAAACCTACTTAAATACTATAAAACCAATAGTGGTAACCTATTACTCCCATTAAGCTCTGTCTCCAGCATGATTCCGCTGACCAAGAATCTTGTTGCATAAGGATACTGGTTCATGGAAGATAATGCAATATTATTGTACATGCAGAGTCTTTCCTCCAAAACATACCTATCCAGAATATGCAGAACATGTCAGGATGCTAACATTTTTTTCAGTAACACTGATAGGAAGGCAGATATTGAGAGAGCTCATATGATAAATGCTAACCTGGACAGGGCTGCAGTCTTAATCTTTGACACACTATATTTTAGCAACATTTTTAAAAAACTGTTGTTGAATGTGCTATTTGAAGAATTTGGGGAAAAAAATAAACCTTTGGCTTTTAAAGTTCAGTTTAAATGGGATGTTTTGACCCTGGTACTGAATACATTTCTGGAACTAAGAAAATCTAGTTCAACATTTGGGTTTCAATTCTTTATTGTTTAATGTTCTTTGAGAAATGACTGGGACTATTAGGAAATCCTAAGTAGACCATACACCACAAAACAAAGACAAAACCACTTCAGTATTTCACATTTTTTTCAGGGTACTTAAAAATACATGTGACGGACTTACCTGTTTTCAGTGGTTCCCTTTTGACAATATTTGTTCGGAAGAATGTTCTAAAACTTAATGGAGTTATGTCACCATATTTTGACATCTTCTCTACAACTTGTTTAAACATTTCCACCATACCATGCAGGACTACATCTAAATTGATTGTAGAAGCTGATGATGAAGTCAGAGTTAAAGATATGGTAACAGCAGTAGCATATGTTGGATAGGATTGCACAGCTTCACATCTAATTTGGCAGCTTTCCAGTGACCTCATCTGTGTAAGTTTTTGCCTCTGTTGTTGCTGGTCTACTAGTGCAATGACATGCCACTCAATAGAAGCAGCTCTTGGAAGAAAAGGTACCACAACCACAACTAGTTCTCCTTGTATTCCAGGCATGTCATTATTTATGTCTTCCTCTTTTGTCTGGAAATAAAGCAGACCACACCAAATATTAGAAAATATCATTGTTTAAAGGTGTATATACAGTATACGTATATGCACTTATGTACACATAGAGGGAAAAATTATAAAGCTTTAATGCACAAGGTCTGGCAACCTATGCATTTCATTGTATAGATCAAACAAACACACGTCACATAATTTTTTATTTTATATGAACAAAATAAGATAAAAAAAGAGGAAGCAACAAAAATGTATTTCATAAGAATTCAGCATTATTTTTAGATACTAATTTAATGTGGACTATATTAAATAATGAACTATATTTCTGTTACACCGATAGAGAGTTCACAAACAGAAAGCTTATGATGACTAGAAAAACAAATAAACAACAAATCAGAGACGACCATTTTGTAAACCCAGATTGGATACAACCACCTGGCCAATATGAGAAATGGCCTCATGTTATTCAATACAAGAAAAGAGCATATAAAAAATTTCAGAAACTTAAAAAACTTTATTCCTGCAGCAGACATACATACTATATTAACCTTTGTAGGCGGCCAATCTTAACCCTAACTAAAGCTGCTTGTTTCTGAGCCCATGATTTTCCTTGAAAATATAGTGTTTCTGGAAAAAACTCTATATTGCAGTCTGATTGCAGTCACCTGGGGACACTTATTATTGATCCAAGGTTGTAAATCTGGGGTTGCAGAATAGAATTTATGCAAAATGCTGGTGGTGTAACTTAGCCTCCTTACAGAATAATAGCATAGGGACATGAAAACTATTTCCTCTTTCCTAAATCACCACAGCAGAAATTCCTTTGTGCTTATCTTCCCAGGGTGTTGATTCAGCCAGTTGTGGGACTTTTCTTGTTCCAAAATCACTTTGCTTTTACTGGCTCTGATAACTGATGCTTCTTTCAGTTCTTCTCCTCGCAGAGTGGTTTGCTGTCCAAATAGCATGCTGCTGCTTCTTCTTTTCATTTCCTAACTGGTCTAGAACTAATAAAGGAAAATATTTGTAGCTTGGGGTTGAAATGAAGGGTCCTTGGTGGTCCCTGAGCTTGTTTGTTTTCTTGCAGATGTTTCATTCATACCCTAACTAGGTAACATTATCAGTGCTAGTAAGAAGTGCTGCTTGCTGTCAGTTTATATTCTGGTGTCTTGCCTGTCTGTATAGATGGAGGCAGTCTTAGGGATTCTTTGGTTGGGCTGTTTACTGATGGCTCTTTGGCAGTTTCTTGATTGGGGTACTGCTTACTTGACTGTTGGTCTGAAGTTGACCTTGGAGTTAATCTATGCTGATTTGAGTGCTGATTACTAGAACTGGTCTAGAATTCCCTTCAACTGCTCCCAGAGCAGTACTCCCAAAGCAGCTCTCAGGTTGATATTTTTTTTGGGGTCGTAGCTGGTGAGATATCTCCCTGAACCTTATCTCCTCCACTTGTGTCTTTTTAAAAATAATGTTATTTTTGTTCAGTTAAGCTTTTAATTTGCTGACTAATTTCTTATAAGTTGTGATTGGTTTTGTTGAATATCTTTCTAAATCCAAAGAGAAAAGAGGGGAAGGACTAGACACAATTAAGAATTGATTATCGGTTCCAGACTCAGACTACATGTTAGTAAGTGTAAAATATTTACTTTTCTTAAACAGCCACCTTGAATTTCTGGTTATTTATAAGAGGTTATACTTTATGAGGTAAATGTAAAAGCAGAAAATAAAAATGGATGGGATATGCCTACCTCTGTCTCGCTCTCTGCAAGAAATGTTTTTGCTGAATCAACAAAGTAGCTGAAAAATTATAGTGCACATAATACTCTGCATTTCAGGGCTGAATTCATGGCATATCAGCATTTATTGATGACATAGTTTTTCCAGGATAGTTTCTCTAGTAAAATTGAACTCTTTTCTATATATTTTAGAATATTCCCTAAGTGGCATTCCAGTAGATAAGAAAATTAGTTGAATTCACCCCACTGAGATAAGTTAAATTGTGTCATGATACATTTTACAACTCAAATTATTCTTATTATCCAAAATAATGCAACACATATCTTCAAATGTGGCTTTTCTAAAAAAAGAAAACAAAAAACCAAATTATTTGTACTAGCTGCTGTGTATCCCAATTTATCCAGTGGATTTATAAAGGTAAAGTGTTTCCTAAACTCCAGAGACATTATACTTACATTTAATATCTGGATAGTCCCATTTATGCTCATGAAAATTGGAAATGACCTAGCTAAGTTTCCAAATACCTTTATTAGTGCCTAATTATGTTGGGCTCAATGCTAAGAGAAGAACTGGAGGAAAAGATACAAATAAGAGTTTGGCTTCTATCCCAGAGAGGCTGACCTAGGAAGGCAAAAACAGAATCACTGCCAGGATGAATTAATTCCCTTCTGCTGTCCTGCTATTAAATACAGAACTCTTTTGTCTTGCTACCCAGGAATGGTCAATTTTTTGTCCTTCAGAGGTTATGGAGTTAAGGCAGGATTTAGCTAGCTTGCTTCCCAATGGCTTTACAATTATTGTCCAGAAGACCCAAATCTGTCTTCTGATAAATTCAAAGGTGGACTTGTTTTAAAAAGCAATCAAGAAGACAATCTAGCTTTCCCTAACTATGATTTATCAAGAGCAACACATCTTCTTCCCCAGTGGCATGCATGTCCTTCATCCTGTCAACGGCAGATGAAATACCTCTTTAGTCTATCACTTGCTTTCCAGCAGCTATCACTAAATAGCTCAGATTCTGTTATAATGGACATCTCTGTGCAGACTTCTACTTCTCTATCTTAGCTTCCCTATCTCAGAGCCACCCTAAAACAACAGATAAGTCCATGGACAAAAATGATCACATGCATCCCTTGTCCCCTGCCAGTTCCCTGTCACCTGATTTCCTGGTTTCAGTATATACAAATGTCACTACTCTTGTCATATGTGCTCTCTTTTCCAAATGATCATTATTCTCCACCCCATTGTCTTGAAACATTGTAGAATACTGCTTTAAACTATCCAACCCAATACTTGTAGACTACTTTGGCCACTTTATGATTTCATTTTTAGAAGACACCTGCCATTAATGAGGTTCTTTGCTTTCACAAAGGTCCCCCTTCTACTGATATGCAACTCAGGCCTGTATGATCTGATAAGCTAACCATTGTTTCAAATCATTTTTTTATATCCAATGGCTGTTTCCGGAAACAGTCTTCAAATGCAGTCAGTAACACCAATGAAACAATCTCTATATTTCAGTAATTCATCATCTTTGCTCAAGTACTTACATCTTGATCACGCTCCATTTTCTTAGCATCCCAATAAGTGAACTAAATCTTGGTTTGATACAAACTATGTCTCACAAAAGTATTTAAAGGTATGCCTAGCTTATAAAAATGTCCATAGCTGCAACAATAATTCTTCATCTGAAACCTTTCATTCACTAAAAAGTTATGCATTACAGAATTGGGCCATGTTTCAACAAACTTTGTTAGGTAAGAATGGTTGCATATTTTGATATCCAGTCATTCAATTCCTAACTAGACTTAATTCTACTAATATTAACATGCTAATTACCAATTCTTGGGACAAACATTTCATGACTTATTCAAGATACATTAGGTGATGATCTGTATACCTGCTAATAAATAATCTCTTTCCTGAATGGTCCTCAGTTTCACTCCTAGAAATCCAAATATTTGTAGTTCAGTTGAAACAGCAAAGCTTCTAGCAAAGACTTAATATTATCAGAATTCCTAAAAATAAATATTTGGTGGACATCCACATTAGCGCTTCTTTTCACCCTTGTAAATAATTCCTTGCATTTCCAAAAATATTGGCTTAGTTTTATTATTGTCCCAATATATAGAAAGTTTCAAGAGTGACCATGCTAATTATGAACAATTATTTATAGCTAATAAACAAACTATGTGCTGTTATTTTGCTATAAATTATTGGATTTGATGCTATCAGAAATGAATTTTTAAAAAAGCAAAATCTCTTAAAGAAATCTCAGACACAATTTCAACAGAAAACAGCTGAATTACATGTCATCAAGATTTTCAACAATGTCTTCTTTGACATAAACTGGGACATTAAAAAAATAATAACAATGTATTAATCCAGTGAGTAATTTAGAGGTGATGGTATCTCTGTAATTATTTCATGGATGGCAATTAGTATTAAAGTACTTATCAGCATCTATGCCTGCTGTACTTCATTTCTCTCAACTTAATAGTTAATTCCCAGTTCATTGTATGCTTGCAATTCATAATTAATGTGCCATAAATTTAATGATATAGACATTAATGTGATTTGACCTAATATCAAATCATTATATTAGATTGCCCAGAGGAGATATTACAAAAAATGGACTGGCCTAACCTAGAACCACTGAAGAGCAGATGCAAGTTTTTTTAACTACATACTACAACTAAAATGATAAAAATTTCCAGGGAAGACATGGTGAACCGAGGATGGCTCTGCTAAAAGTACAGGTAGTCCTCAAATTACGAGCACAATTGAGCCCCAAATTTCTGTTAAGTGAGACATTTGTTAAGTGAGTTTTGCACCATTTTACAACCTTTCTCACCACAGTTGGTAAGTGAATCATTGCAGTTGATAAATTAGTAATGGTTGTTAAGTTAATCTGGCTCCTCCATTGATTTTACTCGTCAAAATGTTGCAAAAGTGGATCACATGACCCTGGGACACAGCAATGGTCATAAGTATGAACCAGTTGCCAAGCAGCTGAATTTTGATCACATGATCATGGGCTGCTACAAAGGTCGTGTGAAAAATGGTCATAATTCATTTTTTCAGTGCCATTGTAACTTTGAACAGTCACTAAATGAACTGTTGTAAGTCATTCCTGTCCATACAAGGAGAGGACTTGAGATTGCCCACAAGTACTCATGGGAACTGAAAGACTGGGCTCTGTATATCTATGGCAGATTTCAAGAAGGCTGCAAGTCTTATATACCGCTTCACAGTGCTTTACAGTCCTCTCTAAGTGATTTACAGAGTCAGCATATTGCCCCCAACAATTTGGGTCCTCATTTTACTCACCTCAGAAGGATGGAAGGCTGAGTCAACCTTGAGCCTGGTGGGATTTGAACTGCTAAATTGCAGGCAGCCGGCAGTTAGCAGAAGAAGCCCGCAGTACTGCATTCTAACCACTACACCACCACGGCTCATTTTTGAACCATTTTTGGTCATCAACACCTTTAAGGATACTCAGTTCACACACTTTCTTTTCTAATAGCTTTCAAAAATTGCTTATTAATTGCTTTTCATCTATTAGAACCTTTTGAACTTACATGTTTTACAGCACCAGGTGAATTTCTTTCAATCCTTAGTGAAATATGTTTTAAATACTTTAAGGACTTAATTCCCCCCCTCCCCTCCAATAAACAGAAAAATAGTCATTAGAACTTTAATTTTGAAAATAAAAAATGGACCATGGGTCCAGATGGATTTGAAATAAGGTATGGAAAATAATTATAAGAACCCTTACTATGGGCAATTGGTTTTGTTTTGAAATACATTAAAAATACATGATAGGATGGAAGTAATGGGTTGGACACTAGAGGGAACCAGAACAAACTATAAAGATTACAATTTAAAAAGAACACTTAATTTGATTTACTAATACAGAATGGAGCAAAATATTTTAACATTGGATGATATTTTTCAAACAATGGACCCGCAAACTAATTTTAAGAATGCCTGCCATTAGAGATACATGTAGTCCTTGACTTATGACAATTGAGCCCAAAATTTCGGTAAGCGAGACAGTAGTTAAATGAATTTTGCCCCATTTTACAACCTTTCTTGCCACAGTTGTTATGTGAATCACTGCAGTTGTTAAATTTGTCAAATGGATGTACAGTAAATGGTTTCCCCATTGAAAACTTTGACTTTGCTTGCCAGAAGATTACAAAAGGTGATCACTTGATCCCAGGATACTGCAAATATCATAAATATGAGTCAGTTGCCAAGCATCTGAATTTTGATCATGTGACCATGGGGTTGTGAATGTAAAAAACAATGGAATGCAATGGTTGTGAATGTAAAAAACAGTCATAAGTTACTTTTTCAGTGCCATTGTAACTTTGAATGGCCACCAAATGAACTGTTGTAAGTTGAGGACTCCCTGTAGAATGTGTTTAAATGATGTTATTGAAGAGGAACAAGTTTTACTTGATAAGACTAAAAGTGATTTTAAAAATGATAGGCTATAAGCATTATATGGAAAAAGGTGCTACACTGGATAATAAACCAGCTGATATCTTAATAATTAAAATGGATATACAAATAACAAACCCAAAAAGTGATCTGGAAACTTTCCTATATTAGATCTGAAAAGAGGCTTGTTAATGTTCTAAAGAACTTTGTGAGAAGGGAGAAAGAAAAAATGAAAAATTCTAGGACATTATTTGAAGGTTCCGCCCCCATACGCATAACTTGGGTTTCACACACACACACACACACACATATCAGAGGAGGTAGAACAGCTCTCCCGATTGCCCCCACCAACATCTACCCTACCTCTTGTGAATGTCACTGAGGGTCTTCCAATCTCATGATTGTCCTAATTAGGATTCTTGCCTTCCTGCGCTTTGATTGTGTTCTACATCTAATGGACATTTTAATGTATAGCACCCGACTGGAGCCTTCATTTCTCTTTTTTTATGAAGAGTTCATTTGTAAATGTGTATGTACTCTAAACCAAGAATCAGCCATCAGTGGATTGGTTTAATCAGGCTTTAATGATTTGTTTATAGATAAAATAGAAAAAAAGAGACACAAGAGAAAATTTTAAGAGGAGGTGATGAGTCACTAACATTGTTTATTCGTGTTATGATGAAGGGAAAAGTCATTTCTTTCTATATTTCTTTTTTTTTCTTTACCATACTTTTTTTCTTTTTCTATTTTATTCTTTTTCTTTTCTGTACTTTCTAGTCTTTCTATTTTTAAGTTTGTATCACTTTTTGCCTTTTTAATTACAATCTTTAATAAACATCTTCAGGATTTAAGCAAATAGGTTTTTTAACAATTCTACTAACAATGGACCTTCACTTAAATATACAGTTCTGTATATTTCATCTAAGTATTTTGTTTCATAATAATGTCTCCTCCGATTTCTTGATAAACGACATAATAAGCAATGCTAGTATTAGTGACTGAAGCTTTCTTTGCCTGGATCTCTACTAGTAACAACTTTTTTCCTAGCAATTTGCTTACACTGCAGTTCAAAATAGTAAATACTATATGCTGGCTGACCTTTGAATGGAAAAATAATTACAAGTTAAAATAGTAATTTTATCTGAAGTCGATAAGGCCATAACATTCTCTCTGCCTTCAATTCACAGGCTAAATTTTCATCCACTCTGTCTTGACTTCGAGAGGAAGGAATAATGACAGGTTACAGGCACTTTATTTCAAAATTCGTCACAAAATTATTGACAATCATTTTCAGCCTCACACTATATTAACAATAGTTAAGTCTAATTCCCCATCAAAACTTACAGCAATTTCTTTAGCATGCTTGTGCTTGATATCAGAACAAAAATAGGGATAATTTGCCTCAAATTGCAGTCACTTCAGTCATAATAAAATCTCACTGAGTACTGTTTGCTTTCAGCATTCTCATTAGGCAAGCTGGGGCTATTATTAAGGTACAACCACATAACTGTTATATTAGCACTTAAAGTATAGCATAGTAGCCCCCTCCAGGAGATGAATTCTAACCTTGTCAATATAATTCTACTTCCAATGCTACAGAACAGTTTGAAAAGCTGAATACTGAAGCTTTATGTTAGGAAAAAAAGTCATGCTCGTTCAGGCTTAAAGGCCACTTGCTTGGCCCAAGGTGCTGAGGTAAGGTTGGAAAAAAGCTGCCTCAGATCAAGTCAAGCATTGAGACCAAACTTCCTATTTTCTTGTACTTGTCTTAGGCTGTTAAATCAATTACTCTGTATTTCTGCCTGCCTTCAGCTCCATTTAGAATAAGGGAAAGAATAAAAGGCCAAGACAAAATTACAATTTCCAAGTTAACAAATGATCATCATTCCAAGTGAAAGACAGTCTACCATGTAACCACATATTCATCCAGCCTCACATTTTAGAGGCTTCAACCTTTAAAAGATGTGTTTTTATGTTGGAGTTTCCAAGATTCATCTTCCTCCCCCTCCCCAATCTTTTGAAACTTGGCAAAATATATTTTTTTAAAAAATAAAGACCAAAGAGCCTGCTTTGTAAGAAACAGAAATGCTTGACAATTTTGAAAAGACCATTGATGATTATTTATTTTTCTTTAAAGTGGAATACTTTTTCTTCAACATATAAAAGATTCAAGCCATTCCCTACAAGGATATTACATAGAACATTTTGAGTTAATGTTATTAATGTTATCATTATGAGTACTAGTCCTATTTGTTGCACCTGAGGATACTATTAAAAGACTAGGGACCCTTCTCAGGAGATCTAAGATCTCCCTGGTGAGTACCTTTGAATTAGAATCTTCTCCTTTTATTCATGTTGAAAGTGTACATGAAGTTACTGCTTATGAGTTGGTTTCCTTGGGCTGGTATCCTTTACAAGTATCGAACTACAAGCTCCATGAATGCAGCCATAGCTTTAATAGAGAATACTTTAAAGGCAGGAAAGTATTACGGTATTTAATTTGAATGCGTGTCTCCCATTACAAATTTCTCATAGCACACTGAACTCCATTATCAACTGATTCTTTTAATCCTACAGTGAAATCTCATTTTTATATGTTCCCCTGATTTTCTAGTCTGATTTTTTTTCCAATTACTTAGCCTTTCTACAGACATGAATTTAGGTTAGAGTGGTCTGAAGTGCCAATAAATGCTAGCATTATTTCTTTTTTTAAAAAATGTTTCTTTGCTTCAATTACTCAGTTGGTGCAGAAAAGCTGTTCCCATGACAAACCCTACTTTTAGCCAACCATTATCTCCTGCCTCCTTCCTTTTCTTTTTCAACATCTGATTTTTTTTCTGTACATAATCCATTTGTACTTTGAAATTCCATAACAAAAGTTAGAGGAAAATGTTGAATTATTTGACAAGAAGGCAAAATTGCATCCCCAGCTAAAACGATTATTTCAAGAAAAATTTCAGAATAATTAGACATGGAACTGTTTAAAAAAGAAATCGAACAAATCGAATTAAAGAAAGTTTCATGCAATAACTGCTCTTCCAATGTCTATGGAGATTCTCAATCATCCAGATCATGGTTGTCCCAAAGGCGCTTTTCAAAAGGCAACTGGACTTTTTTTCTTGAAAACGTTTTGCTTCTCATCCAAGAAATTTCTTCAGTTTGCCTTCTGAAAAGCACTTTGGGAGATCCGTTGCAATATGTACAATCACTGCTATTCTTTTTTAACTGAAAAGATCAGCATAAAGATGGCATAAAAAAGCCATCTTTTCTATTTTATTTGTCTTACAATATTCGGACCAGCTGCTTACATTTGCAGTTGGAATTTGATATAAAAATAGAACTTTGGATCTCTGTTGTTCATGTCGATAACATGACATCTGATTTTAAAAGCTACAAACTTTCAGAATTCTTTTAAATACAATATGTATTGCAGACAGTATGTAACAATCACAGGATAATATTTTATGATATTCACAATACAAGTTTGGTAGATGCTACTATCAAACAGATTCATCCAGTAGAGATACTCAAAGAGATTTAAATGACCCACTATATATATGTGAAGATGCTCAGTTCTCTTTTGTGAAAGACTGAGTTTTTCTCCACAGTTTTCCTAATGGAATTTCCACATAATAAGTAACGTTTTTGTTGGTAGGCTACTTTGTTCTGAAGCTTAAACTGATGCACTCGTTTATGCAGACAGCATGAGGAAGGAAGCCTTCAAATGTATAATTTATAGGATCATTAATCCTGACACTTTCATAATCAAACCTGCCACTGAAGATGCTCAAAACTACAACTCCTTTGAGAATGTTCTTCTTTCATGAACCAATATATATATACAGCAATTCAGCAATCATTTTCTTTAATTTGGAAGAAATGGAAGGATTAGGAATCTCCATTTTTCTGGATTGCAAAAAAGACAGGAAACTATAGAAAAATCTTGCAGTGATAGGAATAATAATTTCAAAATTAAATAGCTCTAAGTGAAATGTAATTATGCCTTTATGGCTTCCAGAAAAATCTCAGGATCATATTTACAAAAATTGGGAACTTTAAATATTCCCTTTAAATATTGTCTTTCTAAGCAGTGTAACACTAGAGACATCTCCTCACCATTAATGTGGGGTAATTATTATATACTAAAAATGTTGGTGTGATAACACAGACAGGACAATCAGGCTTGGAGCTTTTAATATGTTGCTAAAACTGCCTTGCAAGGATTGCACAATAATGGTGATCTTAGGAAACATAGGAATATGTGTCCAAGAGGATCTAAATACCTTTCAAAACATATTGTCTCTGTCAAAACAGATCAGACACAGGTTAGAACCTTTATTAAAGCCTGCCTTGTGGCAATAGGAACTTATTTCTCCACACTTATTCAATCCAAATGTCATCTGGTGGCCCTGTTTAGTACAACCCATTCCCTAGGGGCTGGATGATTTCATCCTGACTGGGGTTTGGTCCTATGTTACCTAGATGAGTTTAATCCCATTAATTCTGAGGAAATGAATAGGATCTTTGGTGCTGGGGGTATATCCATGTGTTTTAGAGCCAGGCCCTTCCTAGTTGGTTAAAGCCTCCAGAGATGGGGCGTGTGTGTGTGTGTGTGTGTGTGTGGAGGGGGGCATCCATGAGATAGTAAATGTCTCCTTGAGAAATGGAATGGTTCTGCTGAGTTTGAAAGAAGCAGTAGTCTATTCCTTCTTCAATAACTGGTTCCTATACATATGAATCATTTTCATCCAGTATCCCACCTTCTGGAAAAGGTTGTTGAAAAGGCTGTTAGCCTAAGGGTCCTGGAAAAAGCAGAGTATCTGTACTCCTTTAAATCAGGTTTTACATTAGGATACTGTACTGAGATAATTTTGATTCCACTTGTGGATAATCTGAGTATCATGTAATTAATAAATGGTCACTAATTAAAGTAGGGCATGTTTTGGTCTCTAAAGTTCTAACAGATAGAGAAATAACTGTATTGTAGTTTATATAATATAAAATATTATAGGAAGGGAGTTGAATGATCCAACATGATGGTACAATGAAAGCCAAACCAATTTTTTACTCATGTTCCATGCAAAACACATGTAAAAAGAGACAGAAATTTGATTCTGTGGCTGCCATCTTGATTTTCATTATCCTGTCTCCCCCAAACACTCCTGATTATTTTCATCCTTTTTGTAACCCTAATGCATGAACACAAGCCTGAGATGCCACCTTACTCATTAAGGGCTACAATCTCAGTTGTTGAAAAGTTCTTCATATTTAAACAACCATATTCTAATACATTTTACACATACTAAAAACCAGAGAGATTATTTTGAAAACCAAATAACCTAAAGAGTAAGCATAATAAAAATGAAATAGGTTACAATTTATTAGCAGCGGGTAGCAGATGTGGTAAAATTCTTGCCAGCTTCCCCACTTTTCTTCCCCAGCAGGAACTTTCTATCAAACTGTGTGTTAGATCTTGAATATAATGCAAGCTGCTGTTACAGCAATTGTATCCTCTGCACTGCCCTATTATACTGAGATTTCTGCTGGAGTTCCTACTTCTTTCTTTCTAATAATAATGTTTAAAATATATCCTGCAGAGGTAAATGTAAAGGCAGGTATTATGTGCCAGCTAAAAATAAGATAGCAAAATATGAAATTGATTAGAAAATAATTCAATATTGAAAGGTCATTTTTCTTGCCAAATGATAGGTTCCTATGACAAGATAAAAATAATGATTGAAGTTAAGATTCCTCGAGGTACTTTTCAAACATAAATAATTCAATATATCTATTACAATGAGAAAGTAAAAATAACTGTTTAAGGAACAAAGCCTTAAACCGATAGCAATATAAAATAGATGCAAATCAAATCTGTCACACAGAATATGTTCTCTAAAAATTTTATTCTCTGGAATGCCAGAAATAAGCCCTTTTGGAAGGAGAGGTAGCTAAGCAGAGTTAAGAGGATTTAAGGGTAGAAAAAAAATCTAAATGATAAAATGTAGCTATGAAGGCATACTCAAATAATAAATAAGTTGTAGAATCTACTATTTTTAAGTGTACTTTGTGAGTTACATTGAGATTCAGAGCAGAAATGTGTTAAGAGTATCTTTGAATGCTTCCTTCACCTCTGAATTCATCTAAAAAGCTGAAAGTTGGCTTTCTTTAATAATTTGTATACTGCAATTGTAGGCTTCTGATGGAAACAAAAAATGTAATTAACATGTGCTAATTGGAATGCTACTCTAGGATAAAATAGATCATATAACATAAGGGTTTTTTTCCTTCCTTTTAAGATGTGTTTTAGTTGTGACAAAACAATCCTCAAAGTGGCATTAATCTATACTTTGTATCTGTTGAAGATGTGGAACTTGAAAAACCAAAGGAAACCTTATAGTGATATAAATAGATTGGGGAGACAGGGGTATTCACACTTCCCAATCTTTAATAGTTTTTCAAAGCCTATGTCTCCATAAAATAATGTAAAACACACACACACACACACACACACACACATGTTCATGTTTTTTAACAGCCACATTTCAATGAAATAATTAATTAAATTATTAAACTAATAATTAAATTAACTAAAATTAATACCCAGCATTACTTGTATGAGATAGGTGGCCATATCAGTAAGATAAAATTTTAAAAAGTAACAAAATACCAAGCTGTACATAAAGAAAATTAAGCTTGAATAAATTTGAAGTCAACATGCCACAGAAACCATGATTTGCTTCTCCTTCTATAACTTCCATAGGGGAAGATAGGAAAAAGCCTTTGTATCAAATAAGTCCTATAATGAAGAGTAGATAACATTAGGTTCAATGGAAAAAAACTTATCCTGGCATAGCTTCCTGAATTCTGTAGAGAGAAGAGCCTTGAGAGGTTACATCAGCTTCTCCTCATCACAAATTTCCTTGGTGGAAAGGAGGAGGATTTAACCAGGAGTGCCAAGAATGCCTGCCTGATCCAGTGGTTGTGATCAACACCCCATGATATCAAAGATTACTGAAAGAGCTAATAGGCTCCAGTTTCCCATGTAAATCTCCAACAATTAAATATTGGCTTCTATTGAAAGCCCACATTTAATTGTTCAGTCTTGGTATAAACAGAACTTTTCATGACCTGATGACTAACTATCCCAATCAAAGCTCAGTACACTTCAGTATAAATTCTTATTAAATGAACAACAACAGGCTCATTTATAGCATAATTAAGCTATCTGAACATCATGGCATATTGGAGGTCTAATCCTATATCTATTTACAAGTGAATTAGCCTCATGAGCTAAAGCAGATCACTTTTAAAGAGATGTACTATATGCCAGGTTTATGTATAAATCCATGCACATGAGTAGATTTCTCACAGAGATCCAACAGAATGCTATAAGCATGCCTTATACTAGCCAACAGCATTTATTCTGCTTCATAGATGAAGAAGAAAAACACAAAGTAAAGTGATTATTCACTGCTGAGCTGACAGGCATGTTGCTGGGTCAATGGCTGGCACATACTGTGCTGTGTGGACGTTGAAAGCAGCATTAAAATAGGACTAGTTCATATTCAACTCATTTTTTGCATCCACATCTGAATGAAGCCAAAGTAAAAGAATAGGAAATGCATCCAATCTTACCCCCCACCCCCACCCTCAAAAAAAAAAACAAAAAAAGAAAAGAAAATGTATAAAGGATTAAATAAAAAGACTACTTTGCTTCTGATTTAAGTTCAATTACTCGGAAGTAAATTCTACAAAAGTCAATGTGCCAACATTTTAACTGTTTTAGGATCAGAATGCATGTCATTTAGAAGTAATAGGTATTAAACATTTAAAAATAAATTGAACGTTTGCATTGTAGACAGATATTGTCCCCTCCCCCCCAATATTTTTGAAAATATATTTGGGGGGGATCTTTTCCTTTTTGTTTTTCAATAGAGCAGTTTGTCTACTTAATAGTTAGGATAAATTGGGAGATTTTTCTTGGGAATAACGTACAGTATAAATTGATGGGAATTTCAGATGTGTTGCAGAAGAAAGTTCTATCTCTCCTTAGCAAATATCCAGCAAATGCATTCTTTGTTTCTACTTATTGATTTAGTAGTCGAAGTGAAACTATTTCCTTCTTCGAAGGCTGTGCAATAGTTCATTTCTGACAAAAGTGCATTCATTAGATGAGTGCTATAAAAGCAGAGCCCAAATAGGGCTTTGGGAAAAAGAGGAAAACATCAGCATGCTTGTGAGAGCGCTAAAGGTTGAAATACAAAATTAAAGTAAGATAAAAATAAAGCTCCCAATACTATTCTTATAAAAATGACAGCATCTTGGGATTCAGGCTTGTTTATAGCAGTTTGCAAGGGGAGACAAAATGGTGGTTTCCTGGGAGTTGGAGACAAAGATAGGGAATTATGGGGACAGCTAAGGACTCAGTGTGGTCTATAATCAAGCATTGTCTTGATCCCAGTGATGTTGTATGTTTCAACAATCTTTCCAACTTAAAATCTGCTGAATTTAAATGGCTAAATAAATTTCTGTGCCTGCTCCTTTCTAAGAGAAAAGATTGAGTTGCAACTAAGAGAAGAGAATATATGTAGCTTAGAGTTGAACTGTGGAGTTCTTGAACTTGATCGTTTGCTTGCAGATGTTTCATTACCCAACTAAGTAACATCATCAGTGCTAGTTTATTTAGGGTTTGCTCCCTGTTTATATATAGCAGCTTGCATTGTCAGCGTTGGTGGCGGTGTGGTTTGCTCCTTGGTAGTTCCTTATTTAGGGTATTGTTTTCTCCTTGTTTGTCTGATGTTAATCCCAATTTATCTGGATGTAGGTTGCTGCAGAGAATATGTTCTGGTCTTCTTGTTTCCATTTTAGCCTTTTTATTGTCACTTTTGAATGGGGTGTAAATATGGTTTTTCTCTATGTGTCTCCTGAGAACTAATTTGTCTGAATGCCAAGTTCCTAGGAATTCCCTAGTGTTTTTGGATTTATCTTTGTGTAAAATGCTCAGAGTTTTGTCGATTGAAACTATGACTGAAACTGTCCATGTGTTGTGAAATTAAGGAGTTTCATTGTGTCTTCTGACTACTAGTTGATGTTCAGAGATATGCTAGTCTTCTTTCTGTCTGCCCTACATAGTGACTGTTACAGTTGTTATATTGTAGATTATCTTTATACTGTATTTGTACTTTATCCTTACACTGTAATTGTACCTTCAGGAAAGTCTTTGTTTATATAATTCTTTGTTTATATGCAGACCTAGAGACAAATAACAACCAGGCCTATAATGGTTAGAAAAACCATGATACTAAAATCCTATATATTTTACTGTGTAGATGCATAACATGCTTTAACAAAAGAGCCTCTGGGTAGTTTGCCAGAAATCATTCTAAAGGACAAAAAAATAAGAGTGTCTAGGGCAAAAATGAAGCTATATACAATAACTACCAATTTTATGGCATTTATTTAATCCATATACCACTTCAAGCTGGCATAGTTAATGATCCATCTTCCTACTTTCCTCACTACAATCACAACATGAAATGGATTGGGCTGAGACAGAAAGACTGGCCTAAAGTCACCCAGCTGGTTTTTGTTCTTAAGGAGGACCAAAGCCCATGGTCTTCTAGGTGCTGCCCAAGCACCTTAACCAATGCACAATTATAATTTTGGAATTGGGGGACTGGATTCCAGACAATAATTCTGCACAATTTTTGTTGTTTTTTAAAAGCACAATAGTATCTTCATATTCCATTGTGGTTGTTCTGACCTAGGCTTCAGGAAATCACGAAGCAGATTCTTCGTCCCGACAAAACCCCTTTTTATTAGGCTAATGTGAATTCCTATCATTCATATCCAGCAAAGTCCTGGCAAACAGTCTTTCAAAGATGAATTACAACCACAGACCTTATCAGGCTTGGAGAGCTGCCAGGCCAATAGTTTCCAAGCGTAACACTGTACAAGAAAATACTTGGCAAAGAGTCTCTGATAGTCATGAACAAATCTTCACACTAATTAAACGAACTAATTGTCTCCTGCAAAACACCACTCCCCTTTTGCTTCTCTTTATTACCTATGGGAGGGGCCATTCACCGTCCACCTATGCCTTTACTCCCAAGTCGACCCTTGTTCCTTAACTGTTCCCTTCTCCTGGCAGCTCTGCGCATGCACACATTGGGAACAGGCTTTATCTGTTCTTCTGCCCCACTGATCTCTTACTCCGAAGGCAGCTGATAACTGTCGGACGGCCCTGGCCCCATCTCTGCCTCTGTTGCAGAGCACTCATCAGAGCCTTCCTCAGGACTGGCCCATGTTCCTACCCAACCTCCTCACTGTCCGAGTCTGCTGCCAGCTCTGTTGGCCGCTTGTGGACCACAACAGTGGTCTCCAATCAAATAATTCAAAAACATATATAGCTCAACCATGTCAAATATTTACATTATAACTGCCTCATAAGAATGCAAAATGGTTATTCAATATTAACCCCTGGGAAATGAAGTTTTCAAGACACAAGAAAAAAATTATGCCATTACTGTGCTGTTTTGGACAGACCAAATATTCTCCTTCAAGACACTTTAAAAGGTAAAATCAATTCACTTTCATGACTTTTCAATATGCTGATGTGGCAGATCTGACAAAACTATTGCTTTCAGTTGTAATTCTATAGAATTCCAGAACGGATTTTCCATGAGTAGTCTATTTTATTTTTCTCATTGGTTATTTTTACTACTTCAAAATATACCCTGTAGATGCGTTATCTGATCTCTTAATGCTTCAGGTCAGAATATTTAAAATGGGATAATATTGCCAATCAACAGATATAAATATACATAGACGCACACATACACATACATGTGCAATGATTATTTCCATAAAAATGAAGGCTAATGTTGATGATGCTGAAGGAAAAATAACAGGCTAAACTGTAAAAAGGGTAATACAGGCATATATCAGAAACATCCCAGAAACCACCAACAGACTATTCCAACCACATGGCATCACTGTAGCACAAAACTAAAGCCTTCCAAAAAATATTAAGTAAACCAAAAGACTCAGCAGCCCCCCAAAAAGTACAACAGGAGTCATCTAAACATATACTGAAAGGACTGTAACAGGACTGTAAAATTATGTAGGACAAATAGACAGAAGACTAGCCCAGCACATTCATGAACACCAACTAGCAGTCAGAAGACATGATCAAAACTCCTTAATTTCATAACACATGGACAGACTCAATCATAGTTTCAGCTGGAAAACTGTGAACATCTAGATCAAGCCAAGTAAAAAAATGCCAGAAAAACATGGAGGCCTTGCACTCAAACAAATAGGCCATTCACAGGTGCATAACAATAAACATGTACATATCACTCAAAAAAAATAATTATTAAGTCCAAAAGGAAACAAAAAGACCAAAACAACTCCTCACCAGCATTCAACACTCATATCAGCAGAGATTAACACTAAGACCAACAGTAGACCACAATCAAGTAAACAATACCCGAATTAATGCAGAGACACAAACAGTAAACATTAGTCTAATCCCAACACTGACAAGGCAAGCCACTAGTATATTTAAAAAAGGGAAAACCCTACCTCCTTCTATTACTGATGATGTTACTTAGCTTGGTAATGAAACATCTGTAAGAAAACTACCAGGCTCAGAGCACCAAGGACCCCACAGTTCAACCCTGAGCTACAAATATTCTCTTCTATAGGTTAAACCATATTTAAGAATCCCTGTATTATACATAGCATAGAATATAGTTCAACTGAATTTGGTACAAATTCAAATTCAAGGAGCATTGAATCAGAACTCTTTCTTAGACCTTGACTTGCTTGAAGACTATTTTAAACATGGAGAGAGCCAAGGAAACAAGAAGGAAGTATGAATGGGAAATTTGTTAAGTCTTGGGTGAAATCATGCCAGTTTCAAGTTTTCCCTTTCCACACCAAATTAACTGGAAAGGTAAAAAGACCCTTTTTATTGAGGGTCCCTTTAACTCTCCAGCCTTTTGTCCTTGCTAGTTGTTTGACAAGGAGTACAATGCGATAAGAATCCAACAGGATATTTTGTTTTCCAGCTTGATGTCGAATGATAAACCTGTATGGTTGTAATAAAAGATACCATGATCATTTGGTGGCTTCAAGTAAGTGGTTGATATCAGTAATGACTTGGAAATTCCATCTCCATAGATAAACTTTATGCTTTTCAATATCTCATCACAGTGCCAAGCATTCATTTTCAAAAGCACTGTATGTTTGCTGTTGTGATGCCAGTTTCTTGGCCAAGTACAGAACAGGACGATCATAGGTCTTCAAATATTTGTTCACATACAGGAGTTCAATGTAACTTGTTTGGTTCTGTCTTCTATGTAATCTGTAATTGCTTGAGCATGGGTGGCAAAATGGGGGGATAAAACACCCCTAATAGCATAATACTCCTAAAAATGATGTGATTTGCTTTTTGATTTCAGGTAAGTTTATTTTCTCTCAGGCTGCTAACTTTCCATGTTTTGCTTTATCTTCTCATTTCCCACTGTGTATTCTAAATATTCTGTAAAGTCCAGCTGATACTCTTCTGAGCTGTAGTTACACCTGATTCTATTAAGCATGTTATGATTTTCTCTAAACATTTTAAATGTTCCTCTTAGCTTTCATATTACATGACTATGTGGTCTAAATATACTTTTGCACCAAGTACCTTATCCTGGAGGAATTCTGTTTTATAAGCCTTTGGAGGATTGCTGGTACCCCATGTTTTTACAATTTTTCTAGACTGATAAACATTTGAAGGTAGCAAATGTTTTTCCTTCCTCTATATTTATTTTCTAATGGAATCTATCGATAATATTTGGTCAAATTATATGCTGTAGAGAGTAAGGAGGATGAGATTGATAGACAGAAATCCATTACCAAAGCAATGAGGATGAAAACACTGATTAAACCCAAATGGTGAAGATGGTATACATAAACATCTCAGATGGACACACTGCTAATTCATATGAATTTAAGAAAGGAAGGAGGTAAAACATAATCATACTTCCAAGATTCAATTACTGTAGGCAACCTTAATAGAAGTAGCCTTAGTCTTAGGAGTTGGTTTCTCTGATCTACATCTTGGGGTTGACAAGTGTTGAAAGATACTTGACATTGCCCAATTGGGCTATTAACTCATACATAAGTGGCACAGAGTAACTATAAAATTTAGCTACCGTATTTATGAGGTTTACTTTCCATAGTGTCCCAGGTCCTCACAGAAACTTTTTAAAAGAGCAGTGTACTACAAAAGGAAAGGCAAAAGACTGGTTATTAAGGCCCTATGTAAAATGACATGATTCCAAACTGTTGATTTCTGTTGGTTTTTATTATAAATAATTTTTCTCATTAAAGAAAGGCATATTAATAATTTTTAAAGTATCGTAAGCACAGGATTATGACCCTGGAAGATTTTTTCCTCTAAGTGAGGAAAAAGGGCATTCCAAATTCAAAATGGTTCAATTTCAAAATATTTTGATCAGCTTTAGTTACCCAGGTGATTCATGGAAATTTATTGATCAAATAGCTCCTCCCAACAGATGTTATGCATATCCCATTTAATCTTACTAATTATCTAAATTTTATTTATTTATTAGATTTATGCCCCACAGTTCTTATACAAATGCTCAAGATGGCATACAGAGCGCTCTTTATAATAATTGTGAGCATTATTACTTTGTAATTGATTGTGAATAAAATAAAAATTATTCCATAAAAGCTGAACCCCACAAATCATCTCTGTGAAAGTTAAGTGCAGAAATGTAATGAAAAACTACTCTCCTGAAATGTGACAACGAAAACGCATATATGTACATTTGATCCAGACTCTTAAATCCTCTTTTAAAAATGTCCACATGGAATTGGTTGCTTTTTCAGGATTCTCTAGCTTTTGCTTTATGGAATTCAGAGACACTTGCTGATGAATATAACATTCTCTTAGGCAGTTTAATGTTTCAGTGGTTCATAGAAACGGAAGAGCCAAATATAATAGCTCAATCAAACCTTATTCTATCAGTCTTTCTGAAGCTCAGCAAAATGTATTGAGAATGTTCTGATTTTAGTTCAAGTCATGGATAAAAGCATTTTCTAAACAGTTGCTTTGAAAGCAGAAAAAAAATGATATTATACATACCTTTATAAGTTCTTTTAATTTCCTCTGCCATACAGCTTCAGCAACAGAAATGTACTTGCTGTCTGTTACGTAACAATTTGCCATGAGTATGTGATGGAGTTCAGCCTTGAAGTTCATGGCTTTCAGGACTCTTTCAACATGATTTAAAGACATCAGAGCTTCTTTTTTGATGCCACCACTTGTAAGTTGCATAGTGCAGGGCACTAATGCAATTTGTCCAGCACAATACAGAGTATCTTCAATCTAAAAAATAATAATAAAGAAAAGCATTTTAAAAGAGTGGAATTATTCCATATTTTCTAATTAAAAGTTACCATCTTTAACTTAAGTAAAAATATATCAGTCTGAAGATAATTTCTGGCAGGCATTGTAAAAAAATAGCATTGTATCACATTTGGTTTTGGAAAGTTAAATGTAGATATTCACATATTCATAACTATTCTCAGACAAATCGCCAATGAACAGACCAATCTAGAAACATGTAGACTAACATAATGTCATAATATTTCCAAGGTATCAGTATGAAGACTTATGTCATGTTTGAAGTAAATTTGTTTACAACCTGTCAACTAGGAAGGAAAAAGGGGAAGCTTTAAATGTTCTAATTTACAGGAATTCACTTTAATTTAAGGCAGAGATGATTCCCAAGGTTTCATGAGCCCCCAATAATATACAGCAATATACTGTACAAAGAAAATATGACATAAATTTAAGCAGAAGCTTGAAATAAATTAATGTACCTACTATTTCACTTAAACTGTTAGCAGATCATTTTGTTTTTCTTACTTTGCTAATTTTACCTTAAAAAAGTTTAAGAGAGTTACAGTATATTTTGTCTTTGAATGCCCAAGATAATGGTATAGGCCATCAATGTTTTCGGTCAGCTTATCATACATGCTAATGAAGCAATTTCAAGAATAAATAGGCTTAGCCTCAATCATTTATGCAATGGTTACATCAAGGCTTGGTTCTTTCAAAGCATTTGATATTGCTTTGTCCCTAGAGACTGCCTAGAAACTTCTGTTTCAGAATGTGGCTGACTGCCAGGACTTTGACTACTGCCACAAAAACACCTTCTAGTACACCATTTATTACTTGCTTTAAGGGTTATCAAATTCTTCTCAGATGAATCCACTTCCTTGTTTGGACTTAAAAACCAGATAATCTGGATTTCTCTCTCTACCAGCCTCATGTACTGCTATGCTGGGGAAGGGGAAGTATGTGTTCCTAGAAGGCATGAGCCCAGATAGGCAAAGTATATGTGAATAATATACACTCCCAGAAGAGTCATTCAAGATATGATGGTGCTCCCAGGTCTCCAATTAAAGCAAACAGGTATCTATATTGGGCAACAAAGATACAGGAAAATGTTGGTTAAAGATGATCACTTTAGTGACATCAGCAAAGGCATCATTTCCTTCTGCGTTGGAGAAGGAAGTAGTAAATCACTCCTGAACTTTACCAAATATAGATACATAAGATAAATTGAGTGTTGCTTTAGTGCTGATGATGAAACCATCAGGGCAGATAGCATTCAACATCCTAATGAGAAAGTGCTGAAGATCTTTTGGAGTACTGATATTATTGATGGTATGGTTAGATTAAAGCTTTTGAGACATCTTGTTGCCAAAGGTAGACATACAGGAAAGGAAAATCCAAAGATATAAAAACGTAAAAACATAAATACAGTGGGAACATGGAATGTAAGTGGCATAAATTTGAGGAAGTTCAACATAGTGAAAAATGAAATGAATCAACTACACATTGATACCTCAGACATCAACAAAGTGAAATAGATGAGAAGTGGACACTTTCAGTCAAAAATCATATTGTTTAATACTCATGAAATAAAAAAGAAGGAATATTGTGGCTTTCATTGTTGGATAGGATATAGCAAAGCCTGAATAATATCAGTTAGGTTTGTTATTTATTTATGTTTCAACTACTAATTCAGAAGAAGAAGATTCTGACAGGTTTTATGGTCAAATTAATCTGAAATCAAAATAACATGCAAGTATAAATATGTATTAGGCAATTAACATACAGTTTGATCTAGTAGTTAAGGTACCATGTTTCTTAGAAAATAAGACTGGGTCTTATTTTCGTTTGATTCCCGAAAAAACGGCTAGGCCTTTTTTTCGAGGGGTGTCCTAATTTCTCTCCCACCCATGCCAAACCCTCACCCCCACCCCACTCCCAGGGAAGCCACATCCCTTCACTAACCTGCTTTCCAGGTCCGTTCTCCGTTGCGCATGCAAGAAGTCTGTGGGACTATGGTAAAAAAACCCCACTGGAGTTCAGACTTTCCAAC
>JANHFL010008123.1:107177-126872 GCA_032468155.1 Oxyrhabdium leporinum
AGGGATGTGGCTGCCCTGGGGGTGGGGTGGGGGTGAGGGTTTGGCATCGGTGGCCTGGCTGAAGGGTCTTTAGGTAAGCTGGTGCGGAGTGCATGGGGAAGATCCGCATCCCCTGCCTTGCTTCATCCAGCTGCTTGGCTTATGGGAGGCTTGCTGGAAGGTTGAGCAGCAGCACTAGCAACAGGCAGAGGCATGAGGGAGGCAGGGGATCCATGTTTTCAGGGGAGCCCTGTGCTGATATTTCTTTGGCGTGGCCGCAGACAAGCAGAGAGACAATGCGATGGAGTGGGCAGCGCATTCGGATCGCCTTTGCCTCCCCCATACCTCTGCTTCAGCACAGAATGACTTTTGCCTGTCTCTTTCTGGGTGCAGCGCTTCTGCCTTTTGGGCCACTTTCCGAAGCTTTGCTTTGCTTTTTCCCTGTTTTTCCTCACGGGAGGCTTGCATGGTGGCACCAGCAGCAGGTGGAGGCAGAAGCATGGGGAAGACAGAGGAGATCCCAATTCACTGGCCCCTTCGTCCCACTGTCTTTTGGCTTGCCTGTGGCTGCACCAAACAAGCACCAGCATGGGACATCTAGATTGCCTGCCTCCCCCATGCTTGTGCCGGAGTCGGCATGCAATCCTCCCGAAAGCCTCCCAAAAAGAGGGAAAAAGCAAAGCAGTTGGCCGCAGAGCTGCCGGCTTCATGTCCCCCCTGTGCCCACGCCACCACTTGTACTGGTCACGTCCATCCCCCCCAGGCTTATTTTTTGGGTAGGGGTAATATTAGGCCCAGTCCCCAAAAATTAGGGTTGGGGTTATTATTGGGATGGGTCGTGTTTTCTAAGAAACATGGTAGTAGACTATAAATCAGGAGACTGGGAGTTCTAGTCCTGCCCTAGGCATGACAGCCAGCTAGGTGACTCTTGACTAATCACTTTCTCTCATCGTAGCTCACTTCACAGGGCTCTGGTTGTGTATGTGGGGAAAAATAGGAGGAGGAAAGAGTATTAGGTTTGTTCACCACCTTGAGTTATTTATAAAAATAATAAAGGGATAAAAATATCTATCTCTGTCTGTCTGTCTGTCTGTCTATTTATCTATCGTAAATATGTTGCTTATGGTTAGAGACTAAGATGTCAGAATTGGAAATAGCAAGCAGGAAAACATACTTGGATTGTACAGCATAGGAAATAGATATGAAGTTGGAGTCTGCTTATGTGTAAGTTCCAGTCAAGTTATAGCACAACAAAACCAACCAGTTTCTACAATATGATTATCAGCGTATACCCACTATTTTCAAGGAGAACATAACCACTCTGAAGTCCTAACTTTGATACAGAACCAGAATGTTCTGAATTAATTGCAGAATGAAAAAAGTTGCTAAGTATGAATGTGAAAAGAGAGTGCTAAAGACATAGAAACAGAAGAAATCAAATTGGTATCAGAACAAACAGAGGGAATTGCCAAGAAGAGAAGCCAAAGTCAGGAAGGCAAACATCTCAGGAAGGAATTTAATTTTACATATTAATGCTGGGGATTATTTAAGGCAGATTAGAACTGTTCATAGAACGAGAGATCCTAGATGTTCAAGGTGATTTAGAAAAGGCTGAAGATTAAGAGACATTATGACTGATGAATGTTGGATAATTGTGAAAGCCAAGGAATTTTAAAAAAAGATCAAGGTGTGCTTTACTGATTATAGAAAATCTTTGATTACACTGACCATGTCAGGCTATAGAATATTCTTGGGAAAATGGGAATCCGAAAAAATCTCATTATCCTCATAGAAAACCTATACACAGAACACAGTCCTGATGGAACGTAGTGTAACAGACTAGCATCAGGTTTGCCAAGAAATGCAATATGATTGTATCTACTTATTTATTCAATATATATGTTGAAAATATATTGAGGAAGGCTGGACTGGAAAAAAAATGAACATGGTTTTTAAATCGGAAGAAGAAACATCTGTAATCTGGTATGGTAGTGACACAATTCTGTATCTAAAAATCCAGATGATCTGCCAGCTCTAATTATGAAAGTCAAGGAATGTAATGAAAAATGGAACTCAACAGGCACCCCTTTAAAGCAAGTGACTCCCTGCAGTGAACAATTCTAAAACAGAACAATTAAAAAGAGAACAAAAGAAATATATACAACAGATGAGAAAAATGTCATAATAATTGTCAATATAGCCACTGGGCACATAGTCAGGTTTTTAAAAGTCTTATGAAAGGCTAAGGATTGGGGCCATTCTAATTTCTGAAGGATGATTCAAACGGCAGGGGCTACAATGGAGAAGTGTTTCCTGATCTCTGCCAGCTGACAGTCCTTGGCTGATGGTATCTGCAAGATGCCCAACCTGCCAAGTTGAAGTGGATGGATAGAAACTATTGAGAAAAGACAGTTTTTCTTAGGTAACCCACTCTGAAGCTCTGAAGGGCTTTATGTTCTGCTCTTTTTTATAGTTCGAGATGATGTCATACAATGTCATAAAGACAATAAAGACACATACACACATAAATAAAGACAATCAAAATAAAAATATAAAAACCACACAAAATATTCTTCAAACATTAGGCTTTAAAAAATAAAATAAAAAAAATCCCAGCAACAGTCATGGTGTAAAACTATGAAAAAGAGTCAAAATTTAAAGCCACATGATAAAGAGATTTTGAAAAAAATAGCCTTCATTACTTGGTAGAAGGACTTTAGTAGTTATAATCAATGCTTTCAATTTTATCCTAATACAGATTAGTTTAGTATAAACTCCCTTCTGAGAAATTATTTGCAGTACATTGTGTTTATTTTAAAAAAAGTTTTTAAAAAAAACACCTCATGACAATCAAACCATGTGAACACCCATATGCAACTCCAAATCTGTCCTTATAAAACTGCTTGCAATTCACAGAACACTCACACATGTAACTATTGGAAGAGTATGTTAAACTATTTGGCAATCAAAATTTATGATTAGCAGCTGAAGAGGGGGAGGAGGAAATGCAGAATATATAATAGATTAGCAGACATTCATCAACTATATTTTTAAATTGTTTAAGATGTCTAAAATATTGTTTTTCCATGCTATATATAACCAAAAAATTGGAAGAAAAAGAATGCAATTAATATTTTTGTTTAAAAGAACAAATGGTTTTTGTATGGGGGAAAAAAAGATGTGTGCTATTTAAAAATGCTTGCCATTGAACAAGGGAGTCCAGCCAGCTATCAAGTGCCATATTGACAAGATGAGCAACACATTCAAAAAGAAATTATTTAGCAGGACGATATTTTCTTTTTTATAGGGGTTTTTTCCCCAAAGTTAAACCTGTAATCAAGGCAAAGCCCTAGTTAAATTTACTTTATTTAACTAAAAATAACTGTTTGACCTCAATTTTGCATGCACATCGACCCCCACCCCATACATTAATTATCAGATAGGAAGAGCTGTTCAACCAGTTCATTTCCCTCATTCTTGAACAGATTGTTTGAGACATAATATGAATACTAATTACTGATAAAATAACTGTCAGTATTTTGAAATATGTACCAGATAACATTGCATTGAAAGTCCTGGATACTTCTGGTAAAATTAACCATGTAGTCACTGTATTTTAAAAGTTCAAAACAAATCTTGGATCACTTTGAAGAAAACTACTCAATCTTTAGATTCCAATTCTGTGTTAACTGTTCTCATTTTTGAAGTACTGGTTTATATTTTTCAAAAGTTATAAAAAGGCTCTGGAATACATAACAGAAAACAAGCAACTAGTTACTTGTTTATACAGTATATAGAGGACTTAATGGCAAACAGATAAACTTGGTAGCACTGTTCAAATAGTTTATAACATCAAATTAAAAAAAGCTTTTGGTAACAACACTCTTTTTTACACACAAGCCATTAGAAAATAGATGTATTTGTCTCCTTTCAGCTGTATACTAATTACAAATCAGTCATCATGTTGATATTAACAAAGGCTCTAGCAACAGTGGTTCTGAATCTACAAAATGTATACTTTTCCTCCAATGAATTCTGACTGTTCCACATTATGAAAAACTACCCCATTTATTCTCATAACCTTTACATTAGTTTGATTAAGCAGATGGCTGCATTAACTTAGAATAGAATAACAGAATTGGAAGAGACCTTGGAGGTCTTCCAGTCTAAACCCCTGCTGAGGTAGGAAGCACTATACCATTTCAGATAAACGGTTGTCCAATCTCTTCTTAAAAATTTCCAGTGTTGGAGAATTCATGACTTCTGGAGGCAAGTTGTTCCACTGGTTAATTGTTCTGTCAGAAAATTCTGTCAGTTAATTGTTCTGTCAGAAAATAATACAGCTTACTAACTGTAGCAGAGGGTAAGGAGAAGTGAAGGATTGCTTTAAATTTCCATTTGATCCCTATTCAGCACACTTTCAATCTTTCAGATGCTAAGTTTACTAGGAAGAGGCCACATTCTTAATACACATTAATATCACTGCCAAATTTGGTTTTTTATTTTCACCTTATCATTGGAAGTAATGTTTTTCTGATTTTTTTTTCCTGTTCCAATGGAACTCTTCCAGGCAATTTTTCTTTCACATATTCAGCTACAAATAACTAAAATCAAGTATCTTGACTTCCCAGCATGGCAACATTCCTTAAATTGCAGTTAGCTCCTGGAAGGAATATTGAACATTATTAATATTACGTTAGTAACATCAGCCTTTTGAACCATTCTCTTCCCTAAATCTCAACCCAATATTGAACATATGTACTCAACCAAGAACTCAAGAGGTAGGAAAAAAGGATTGTTGATGAAACAAGGGATTCATAATTCAAGATAATCCATATATAGAAGACCAGTGACAACTTCAAAATACTGCTTTAGAAATTATGAAGAATACAATTAAAAGGCAGAAATGAATATATGGACATAAAGAGTTAAGAGATTTTAGGGAAAAAGTTAAGAGATTTTAGGGAAAAACCAGAAGATTCAAGCCTGCAGAGTTATATATTTTATCAATTCATTATTTATAAATAAATACATCCATTGACTACAGTCAATATTTATGAACAGTGACAATATTTATGAACAAAGCATCTTTGTTACTATATAGTCTTCCTACTCTATACTACATTCCAACAACTGTATGTGTTTATTGCAAGTCTGATTATACAAGCATTGTTTTTAGCTTATTTTTTACAATGGGTCAATAAAAACAAAGATGTTATAGTTAGCAATATTATGATTTAGACATATTTGAAAGGATCCAAGATACCCAAGAGCCAATAAGAATAATTTTTGATAGAACACTCATATTATTGCAATATGGCTATGATAGTTTGAGAATCATCAGGCACTCACCATTATTAGCCTGTAGAAACATAAGATTCTCTTTTAATTTAATGACAATGCATATTCGTGAATGAAGGCAAATATACGTGTCCCAGATAATCACATTACCTGATCAGAAGTAGTAATTCACCTGTTTTTAGATAAAGAGCCAATATCCAATAAACTTAGAGACTTTGTTCTAAATGGATTGATATCTGAATGATTGCTGCCCTCTGAGAGGTTAGAGTTCACCAAGATTCAGTGCAAGCCTTTCTTGCTCCCCCAAGTCAAATAAACCACCATTTGTTCAATCAAGGTAAATAAGCACATCTGACAATGTGTTAATTGGCTGCCTCTGGTCAGCCATGTGCACCTCTGACCTTATTGAAGGTTTAAATCAATTTGAACTTCAGGCAATAAAGACTTTCGCTGATTAAGTTAGAGAGAAATTACCTTTTCTAAAGGGATTACAGTTTTAATGTGGTGAATCTTTAATTTAATATATGGTAATTCTTTCTTCCTATGTTCCTTGTATTTAGCTAACAATAGTAAAATTGCATTTGGTTACATACATCTTTTTTCTAGAGCAAATCAAGTTTTCAGAAACTTTTTCCTGCAACAATTAATGTATGCAAAATAATTTATAAATTATACAAATGCATTGTACCTTACTGCTCTACTTTGCTCAGGCAGATTTGGAAACTATTGAAACAAGCTAGTTTTTTTCTTTAAAAAATTAATGACTAATAGCACATTAGAAGACTAAACTAATGACAATAGGTACAATAGTTTTAGAATTGGCAATGAAGATAAATGCAATAGACAGGTTCTGTCTTTTAGGATAAAGTTTAAACCATCAACAGGAAAGGAATCAGAAACAAAAAATATATGTTGCAGACTAATTAGCATTATTATCAACTTCATAATAAAGCTATTTCAAAAGCTATCAAGGTTCTATTGCACATATTTACTTGCATGATACCATAGTTGCTTGGCTACAATGTACTGAATGTACCGAAACTCTTATTTCACTGTCAAGTTACAGAAACATATAACATGACAAAAAGACCTCATGCTGTTTCCTCATTGAAAAATAAATTAAGATTACTTTGTACATGTAGTCCTCAACTTAATAGTATCATTGAACCCAGAATTAACAGACCTAAGTTGTGGAAGTCATTAAGAGGTATCACCATGTCACTGTGCCTGATTTTATGAACTTTTTGCAATGGTTGTTAAGCAAATGTGTTAAATGAACACAGCAGTCATTAAACACGCCTATTTTAGGCAAAGGTGGGATTTTTTTGCTCGAAACCACTTGCCACCATGACCACCATGTGGTCCAGCTGTTAAGTGCCCAAAATGTGATCACATGACTTCAGGAAAGTTGGCTGTTGTAACTTTGGGTTATAAGTAACTGTTGGAGGTCCCTAAGTGATTGGCAGAAATTGACAACTACCTGTAAATTTAATAACGACAATAGTCCTACTCAAGTGCTATTCAGTTCCAAGAGACCTTAGAGGTAAGGATTCCTCTGTGAGTAATTTAGCAAGTAAAACATATTACCTGAAGATCAAAAATCCAGGATATATGGTGTGTGTATCAAAGCCATTAGAAGATAAAGAACTTAGCGCACTATTTTCAGAATCAGGACTACGTACAAAGATACACCAAAGAATTGGAAAGAATGCAGGTTTCTCTGTTTAGACATACTCAAATGAAAATAACTTTTTAATATAATAAAGTAACTTTTTAATACAGGATATTCAAATGAAAAAATCCCACAACATTAACTTGGGAGAGGAGTTTCGAGAATGCTGTAGGGATTGACGGTAAGTCTTATTTTACTTAACATCTTCATTAATGCAATGCGAGACAGGATTAGCAGCATACTAATGAAATCCACAGCACACTCTAAGTTATAGGGTCTTATTAATATAAATGAGAATAGATAAATACCAAAGGCTCTACACAGGTTAGAACTACTAGGTGGAAAGAGAAATAAAATTTGACAGTTGAATGGGAAAAAATACTGGGGCATACCTTTTATAAAAGGCCCAAAATATACTGAAGGAAAAGAAAGCAATAGGATGGCACAAGTACTTACTATAATTTTATACCTAATGGCAACAAATAAACAGCTAAGAGATAGTGGATAATTGACTATAATCCCAAAGACCTCAAAAACAGAATAATTTGAGGGAAGATTAAATGCAGGGGGTACAGGCAGCATTTGTAAGTAGTGACTAAAAAGGATTTTAAGATAAAGTAAATGGCAAAGAGAAAGTGATAATGGCAATCATATGTTGGAAATGTGCTTTTATGGATGAAAAAGAAATATCTGAGACCAAAAGAAGCAGCAACATCTTTAGGTCAAGTCATTATTGCTATCATTAATTGAGGGCCATCTCTATTGGTCGCATTCTTTCCTGATCTAGCTTCTCTAATGATTTCTAATTCTTCTTCATTTGTGTATTAAAATTCATTCATATAAGAATTTTGGTACAATAAATTTGACATGGTCATCATATAGCAGGATTGCTACTTGCCTGCCTGCATGATTTCCATGCTTGTATGCGTAAAATGTTATGTATAATTTACGAATCTTCAAAAATAGTTTTAGATGAAAAACAAATACTAGAAATTTATATCTGTTCCCTCTTTTATTACTGTATGTTATGCTGACGGAAGTTATGAAAAATATAAATAGAAAATTATTCACTGTTCATACCAAGAATAAGTGAAAATAATATATAGTTGATCAGGCTAGGAAAATGTATATTATTTTTATACAGAATAATATATTCTCTGAAGAGAGGCCTACATATCTATCCATGATTTCTGTCAGGCTTTCTCATACACATATATATCATTTTTACAATTTCATGTAAGGGTGGCGCTTAAACAGAAAAAAATTGCTTCTAAGAGCACATCCAGTTCTTGAAACATATACTAAACTATTATTTCAGTACTGTAATAATATAATGTCCGGGGACAGCTGACCAAAAATTTCTGCACTCCTGTTTCCAAGGACACTTCCATTCAAGGCTGTGACTTGCTAAAAAATTGGCATTCAAGGAGACTGGAGGCAGAAGTTGTAAACTATATTTGGTTTGATACAGAATATATTATTCTCAGCCAATTGCTTTAGATACAGTGCATTACAAACAGGGAACCAAGTGAAGTATAAGCATGTTCTTTCAGCACCAGTTTTATTTTCTCCCTAATTTTTAAATCAAATATGCCATTGTTAAATGTAAACCATTTAAAGATTTGTAATAATGAAAAATAATATATAAATAGCAAATTATATAACACAGCAATACTATTACTATTTAATGCAAGGTTTATTTATTTATTTACTTATTTATTTCCCATCTTTATTATTTTATGAATAACCCAAGGTGGCAGACACACACAATGCTACTACTTCCTCCTATTTAGTGACAGTATCAGTTTCATAGAGAAAGAATTTCATTGTATAACCAATGATATGCTCAGGTTGTGAATGCAATTCAAATTAGCACCACTGTAAGCTAAGTTAATATACACAGTTATATTAGACGCAAAGGTGGATCCTGATAAAAGTATTTGGTAATAATATATCATGAACAAAACTTTGAAGAATCATACCACCTGGAAATCTGGCTTTCTCTAACTATGATTCTGTAAATTGTTACATCCCCATATCAGCAGTATCATTTGTAGCCCATTTGAAGACATTTAAGTAAAGACTTTGAATTGTATTTGTTTCTTATTGACGATATAGAAAAATCCATGTAGTCTTTTTGGCAGGGTTATGGATTATTGTAGAATTTATTCATTTATTTTTTTTGTTATTTCCTTGTCTAGGAACATTTCCTATAGCATATGATTCAATACCATTAAAGACATATTATAGACTACAATCAATAATAGTGTTGATCTGATTTTTCGTGTACTGCTATAAGCTCTTGGTATGGCTTCTAGAATGTTCTGTTCTGTAATAAAATAGCATGCTGTGTCCGTATGAATGAATGTGGGCACTGGTTGCAAATATTGCGCTCTGGCTCAAAAGACCCCCAAAAAGAGAGGGGGCTTAAAATGAAACTGAACAGCATTCTAACTGCCTCTTTCACAGGGATGAACTGGAAAAAATATTTGCCCTATGAGGCCCCTGCACAGCCCGTTTTTGGCTTCTCCAACCTCCAGCAGTACTCTGCCAACCAAAAACGGGCCACACGGAGGCCCCGTGCCCTATTTTGGCCAGCAGTGCTGCTGGGTATCCGTCCCATCTTGCCCCGTTCCCTGCCTCCTCCACTGCTGGCCCGTGGACTTCATCTCCCAGAATTCCACAGCTAACATGAGAAAGAAATAAAAGAATGAATAGAGACCATTTATGGAATCTTTTTATTCCCCAGTATTCCATTAGGTTTGAAAAAAAAATGGAGAAAGGAAAAAAGGAAATGTAGTTAGGAGACAAATGCAGAGTCTAGATGACTATAATGACATGCTAAATAAAAATTAAATCTTAGTGATTAAAGTGTTAACAAACCCACAAATTTTTCAAAGAATTAAAAATGCTATTCGATAGCAAAACGTTGTGTTTTATTCTCTGACCTACTACTCATTCTGATTCTGTAACTCAATTGCTAAATATATTCAAAGGAAGAGGTTTGACTGCTGCTTTAACTATAGTATGAAGATTCTTTATAGGCAATTCATTAGCAGGGAGTGAGTAAATGCTGTTGACGTGAAATGTACTATATAAAACTGGCATGTAACATATTTATGTCAATAATTCAGCAACTTCCCGGGAAATAGTGAGTTAACCTGTGTACTCCATATATTTTTAAAAGATGGACATAAATCTGCTCTGGGGAACTGATTTGATACTTCTTTGAAGGTCTTCAAAACACCTGGTAATATGTTATTCACTAAAAAATATTCCCACAATTCTCCCATCTCCCATCATTACTTGCCTTGAGATTCAACTGTCAAGTTTGATGTACCTTTTAAAACTAGCCCTCCAAGCCTGAAAAACCATGATTACCCACCACAGAAGAGAACTCTGCTTTGAAACTATCTGATAATCCAGAAGATCATTTACCTGCAAGCATTATTTGGCAAAGCTAAAGCAGATCATCAAATGGGAGCATCTGAAGGCTGAGGCAGCAAAACGTCAACAACAAATTGTCATTGGCATTACATTTATGAACCTTCAAACAGCATCAGATCTTTTCCATGGGAAACCAGATCAGGTCAGACTGGAGCTGAATATTTCTTAACAAGCTAACCATCAAAAGAACTTACGTTTTGAATAAAAAAGCTATCATTTGTTGATTTGAATATCAAAGGAATACATTGCAAACTCCCAGTCTAGGAAAAAAATTCCTAAGCTACACCAGACAGGTGTTTAATAATCTATTATTAAGGCACTATTTTAGGTTACTCAGAATTATTAAAAAATAGCTGTAACTGTGAAGCTGCAAATGGGACTGCACAAAGAAATGAATGCTATTAACATACTATTAACAATTCAAAAGAATGAGTTGACATACCAATCAAACTTGTTAATTGACTGTCAATGGCCTGTCCCTGAATATACAACATGACTGCATTATATATTTCAAATGCTGACAGGAAGACAGTTTCATTTGCATTAACTTCATAAACTGATCAACAACCAAACTGCCACATACATTTATAATGGGAAGCTGAATCATTTCAATATTCATGGAGCTCTGTAATTGTAAATTAGGTACTGAGAAATAATATAATACTGTACATTCTTTAAAATATCCTAAATTTTTCTGACCTATTTCCTTTGTTATTCTAAAAAGAGCAGTGGGAAAAGTTGGGTATCTTATAAATCATTATTACTTCAGTTTTTGGCCTTATGCAAAATGTGTTTGCTATCTAATTTGCAGTCAAGGTTACCACTTTTGCCTAACCAAACTACAAAGGATCAAATTAGGTAGCATACATTTTTTCTGGCCTTAGTTCTTAAAAAATTATTAAAAATAAGCCAAAATGAAAAACAGGTTAGTTCATTTTTCTTATGTTTAATAATCAAAATACTTTTGACAGAGATAAGATGGGATACATTTACACCCCCCCCAAAAATGTTTAAAAATGTGTGCTATTGCTTACCTTTCAAAATATTTGAGATATTTGAAGCAATCATCTTAAAAAAAATCTACAGAATAGTTAATCAGCACAAGAAATAGCTGCTGATATGATTCATGCATGTAGCATTATTAAGCTCAGCAATTCCTTAAAGACAACAGTGCAGTTGTGAATGGCACGTCTACCATTGGTATGCGTATCATTCCTACCAACAGTGAATGATATGACTACCATTCAGCATGGATCATGAAGGAGAGACCCTTGGTCCTGCAACTAGGATTCTCAACAGATTAATCACCATGGCCAGTGGTGTTGAATTATGGGAAATATAATTGAACAATATCCAGACATCATAAGAAGCTAACATTAATTAACTAAAAGCAACCTTTAGCCATGGAAAGAGGTGAAATCAGTTCAGTTCAGACCGGTTTGGGCGTGCTGGTGACAGAAATTTTGAGTTGTTTGGAGAACCGGCAAATACCACCTCTGGCTGGCCCCACTCCCACCTGCTGGCTCACCCATTGCCCCATCCACCCCACCCCGCCCACTTGCCCCGCCCTGCCCTATATATTTCGCCTTTGCCATGTGGCCCAGCTAATCTCCGCACCTTGCCTCCGCTCTGCGCCTTGCCCGCTCTGCTCACCAAATGTAAGCATGCTGTCCACTCGCCCTTTGCCTCAGGGCCCAGGGAAGCGCCATTCTCCGATTCCGGCCTTCCTCCGGAGCCTCTGCCCAATCACCCTTCGCCTAGGCCGGGTCGGGGGAAGTGCCATTCCCCGTCTCTGGCTTTGCTCCGGAGTCTCTGCCTGATCGCCCTTTGCCCAGGCCGGGTCGGGGAACACGCCATTCCCCGGCTGTGGCCTTGCTCCATCCAGAGCCTCTGCCTGCACGCCACCATCCCCCTCTGGCCTCAAACTACAGCCCCCCTGGCTGAAGCAATTTATTTGGCCTGTGGCCTGCCGCACTAGGCCGAAGAGCCGTGGGGGAGCCCAGTGTGTGCACAGGAGGGCCAAAGCGATTTGGGTATGGACCAGATGGTTCTTCTTACCTTTAAGAAGATCCATCCAGAAAGTACTGAAGCAGACACCTTGCAGCTGCTTCTTCCATCCCTTGCTGAGCCTCGGTCACTCGCGGAGATACTCCATGTGCTCTCTGGGTTGGTAGCTACTTCTCTCTGCTGCTGCTCTTGCTGGGAGAGCATCTTGTGCAATTTAGCAGCTGTCAACCGCCGCTATGGGTCCTCTAAGTCCCATCCAAAAAGCGCTGCAGCTGAGAGAAACAGCATTCAAAGCACTGCTTCTCTGTGCCGCAGCGCTTTCTGGATGGGACTTAGAGGAAAGTGGCAGCTCACAGCTGCTAAATTGCACAAGACGCTCTCCCAGCAAGAGCAGCAGCGCTGCAGAGAGAAGCAGCCACTGCCCCGGAGAGCAGAGATGGAGCGGAGTAATCCCCAAAAGGCTGCTTGGTTGAGCCTCGCCACGTGCTTGCGCGGACACCTCGCCACCCACCTTGCCCTGAGTGATGTCAAGCTGGCTACGCCCACTCAGTCACATGACCCCCTACCACCAAGCCACGCCCACCAAGCCACACCCATAGAATCAGTGGTGGTAAAATTTAGATTCCACCACTGGCCATTGAGTATAGAAAGGTTGTGAGAATATAGATCAACAACATTATAAAGCAAAGATATTCTTTAAACGGACAAGTTAATTAATAGAATGATCACTGTATCTCAGTGTGTGTGGTATGTGTGCTTAAATTAGGAAACAGGGAATGTTCCTTTAAATTCAGACAAACATTAGCCTTAATAAGAGACACTTTGACATAATTAAATGTTAAAATTTAAAATCTTAAGTCTTCTTTCTTTCAACCTACTGATCCAAGAAGAAATTCCCAAACTTTAACCTAAGTTCATTCTGGACAGTGGCACAGTTGAACTAATATCACTCTGCTGTCTGCAACAGAAATGTAATACTAATACAGAGAAGTAATCACTGTTCTTGTTCTGTCAATTAATATGTAAAGAGAAAAGCACTGACAAAAATTATAAAGGCTTTGCAAAAATCCAATCAGAGAAAATTATTGGGATGATAGTGATTCAAAATCATTTTGAAAAGCCATAATGCCAGGATTACATATGGTAGAAATTAGCGATATTCATCCTGACAGGTCCCTCAAAAGGTGGCAAGTCACATGAAGGCCACCAGGCAACTCTCAGAGAATAGCTGAGATTCTAGCTGTTGTAGGTGTGTGAATTTTAAAGCCCAGTTCAGATGAGAATAAAAAAATGTTTACACAAAAGCAAAACTATTGACTATGTTGGAGTACTTTGTAGTCTTTGTATAGTTTTCAATTTGGGTCTATATATCATGTCAACTGGCTGTTAGAAAAGAGCATCAACTACTTGGAGGCCACTTCAATAAAAAGCTAGAAAAAGACTACTGGGGGGAAAAAGGCTAAATCTTATTGCTCCATACATATCAGCAATAGTATCTACTTCTTTTCTTCCCCTCTAGCTGGTTTTCAGAGAGTTTGAATATTGTTCCTGGATATGCAAATGAAAGAAGAAACCAGACCATGCATTTAAGTAAGATGAAAACTGCTACTGGGTATCCCAACACAAAAAAGTGTTGCATAAATATCAAGGATATACTGGAACTAAAGACGAGTACTTTTTAAAAGAACACCACCATCACAATTTTAACAAGAAAAATGTAAGCACTCTCCATTTAAATATTCAGTTTTGATTCAATGATGTCATCTTGCTTACTAAAGACTACCACTTGGTTAATTTTCATACTACATATAAATAAATCTATTTCAAAATATTTTTTAAAAAATATTTAATTGTTTTTATAGAAAATATTATATAAGTGTTTGTTATCAGAGGTGTTGATAGTTGTGATTGTTTTGTAGTTACATATCTTTTTAGTGCTACTTACTGTCTGGAATAGTCTCTTCCTGAAGTTCATGAAGTATCTTTTGTTATATCACTTAAGTTTCTCTTCAACCTGACCATCTTTGTATAAATATTGGATGAATGGTTGATTTAGTTTTCCTTTCCTCCTTCATTTTTCCTTGATATGGTTTTGTATATTCTTGTGTGTTTTATATTTCACTTTGAATTTATGCAGGATGCAGTATAAATATCTGTTTAACAATAATAAATACATCAACTGATTGATTTCTATGAAGAATTGCAGCAATACTGAATTATGGTGATACTGAAATACAACTCTCACTCTCACCTGATCTGTGTGTATATATGTATGTGTATGTAATTGTGCCACAAATCCATTTCAGATGGCCAAATTCATAACTGTCATAGCTGTTATTCCAGGTATATTTAATAACTATCTTGAACAGATGAACATTATTAGAGAAGGAATCTTCTCCCTGAATACAAAGCTGAGATACTGACTTGAACAATGCACTTTCTAGTAACTTTTGCTAATTAATTCTATTGAAAATAATAACTACAACAATTATAACAAAGATAAAATACGCTTGATGAGCATTCCATTCTTCTTGGAAATGCAGGATATGTGTGAGAGAAAGGCAGATAGATAATCACATCAATATAATTATAATCTATACAATCAACTTATACAGACTAAAATTAGGTTAATATGGAGCTAACTAGATGAGGGAATCTTAAGCACATTGTTTTAAAATCCAGGATTAATTTAACAAATGAATAATCACACAATTACTCTACATTTGTTTTAATTCATGAAGTTTCTTAAATATGTTACGTTTTATACAGTATCTCAATGGAACACAGAAAAGAAATTATTAAAGAGAATTTGAACTTTGTCCATCAGCAGAATTTTTGAAAATTGAACAGAATAGGACAAATCTGGTCTATGTGGGAGTAAGGTCAGGCAAGGAACTGGCAAAGGAAATATCAAGTCTGAAAATAAGCCATATCAAGTCAGAAGTTAAGCAAAGCCAAATGTCTCCCCCAAAGCATCCAAGTGAGAGAGACACTGATTCTGAAACTGGCAACTGCTCCATTCTTAAACCACCCTCTCTCCCAGTCACAAAGCCCACAATAGAGAATATATAAACTGCTCTCTATTTTCTAAAGTACACATATACATAAGCATATGGGCATTGCCGGTAAGCAATGGGAAAGAAATCCAGAAGCCACGTTTCCTTTTAAAAAGTGTATTTAATGATGCATATAATATATTGTAAGTAAATTTCAGAGGGCAAGGAAAACAAAAATGTGCTTGCATTATTTGCGTGCATGTGTATAGACAGAAACAAACAAAATTAAATTTTGGAATTCTTGTTAAGTTTCCCCTGGTAAATTATACTTTTCAAAATTTCCCTAAGCAAGTTACAGTGTTCTTTAGGCTTCAGTTACTAGAGAAACATATTATTCCTCTATCCTTGATTTAAAAAAAATACTTTGAATGCTAGAGCATAAAAGAATTATATAGCACAGTACAATATCAATTTTTATAAATAACACAGCTTCATTAGATTGCAGTCACATATTTTCACAATACTTTCTGCTATTAAATTTCTTTCATTGTAAGAATTTTTATGAAGCTGTAGTTAATATACATATCATTTGCATACCTTGCAAAACATTTAATTCTATGCTAATAAGTTGTAAGAGAAACTAGATGTAAAATAATTATCCACAGAATCTTGGCAAATATTCCTTAAAAAAACTTTATTTAGTTATTCAGATAATTTTAGTGCCCAGGAAATTTGAAACAGAATACCAGCTTTTTAATGATGCAAAGTCATTATCTGATACTTAGTGTTACTACATATTTTAACCAAAGGACAACAAGCACAAATGTTTGAATAAGAAAATAATGACAGAACTTCGTTAAAGGTTATAAAAGTTACATGAAATAAGGTAGTTAGGCACCAATTATGAAAAAAAAGTAAGAAATTTCATTGCTTCTAATTGTCTTGATCAAATTTTGGCAGATTCAAAAATCAATGTTGTTTTAGAACAGTTCTAAATGACTTCATAAAAGCTATGGCTTCTGGGAGAATCATTACTGAATATTTTGTCTTTATATTAGAAGGGAGTTCATGTCGCCATATTTAATATTCAGTAAGTTGGTTCTAAAGAAAAACATGCATAATAAACCCAGCAATATCACTGTGCTTGGGCTAAAGTAGAACAATTGTTGCAACTTGCACAGATCGTCTTCTTTAAATTCTGCATGAATTCCTTTTTCATTAACAAATATATAAGCATTTAATTTTAATTCTTTGCGTTCTTCAGATCTGAGAATTCAAACCAATTGTTCTTTTTTTTTAATCATGGGGAAGCACTTTTTTGGGAAAAAAGGAAGAAACAAAGAAACAAAGGAAGGAAGGAAGAAAGGAAGGAAGGGCAAAAAGGGAAGGGAAAATGAAGCTATTTCATTTCCATCAAACATAAATGGCCACTTTTCAGCAGCTATTAAAACAAAGAGATATTCTGACAAAAACCATTGCATTAGAAAAGTAGCAAGTCAGAACATGGTCTGAAAATGGGTATGGAAAAAGAACTGTGAAATGTTCACACCAGACAACATAAAGCACCCCCCCCCAATCTTGTTCAAAAGAACTGCCAAATCAGAAAAAGGAGAAAAATGTTTACACCAAATAAAACACATTATGTATTTCTCTATTTCTACCCGTGCACATTTTTCACCCAGCAACCAAGTTCAATCTATCATCTCAGAGCACATGCAGTTGTCAGAGTTCAATTTGGCACAACTAAAATTTGTTTCTTTACTGAGAATACATGAAACAAAGAGAAATGCCCAACTGGCAAGTAATAAAGCTTTCTTCTGAGTGTCAGAAAATAATTGATACTGATAAAAACATAAATTAAAGATCCCCCAAATAACTTCAGAAACAGATTACAATCCTACATTCTGGACATCTACACTGTAACCATACATTCTAATTAAAAATGTTATTCACATCCTCAATGTAGAAGTTTTATTACAAATTGAATTATTATAGAAGTGTTTTAACGAGCTGTATGTATACTATCTTCATCCAAGATAATACATAATAAACATGAGACTGAGTGAATTTTGAGCATATTCTGTCACTCATATGTACATGTTTGAACATTATGAGATCAACACATTTTGTCCAGAAGTGTTAATATGCTCATACTGATTTCCAGAAAATGTACCAGGTGTATTTTGACATACAGGTAGTCCTCACTTAACAATCATTCATTCACTGACCTTTTAAAGTTAAGACAGCATTGAACAAATGGTACTTACACTAGTCCTCCAAGTTACAGCCATTGCAATGCCCCTAAGATCATGTGATCATCATTTGATCACTTGGCAGCTTGCCTGCATTTGTGACCACAGAGTGCATTTGAACAATTCCATTCCCCTATCTCCTCTCCCATCTTTGTCCTCTGTGGCCCCCACATTCCACAACCCAGTTGACTTTTGCACTCTTGCTCTCGCTGCTGACGAAGTACGCCCAGCCTGGCATAAATGCCTATATGTTAAATTGAGCATCTGGGATATTGCTGATATACTAGCTGCCTGTGCCTGGAAAGATCCCAAAAATCTCAAGATTCGGTGTTCTACTCTTGAGAGTGGTGCTGGAGTCACCTTACCTCCTGGGGTTGGGTAATTTCAACTTGCTTTTAGGCAAGTTCAAGTACAGCTTGCAAATCCATGGCTTATCCCTATACTTGCCACCAAGTCAAATAAAAATACAACTAATAAATAGTTGACAACATTATAAGACTGGTTTTGTGATTTTTTTAAAATGGCTATTTAAGCTGATTTCAGCTACTAGTCTTGGAATTTTAATAATTATTTTGATTTGATTATCATTTATATTGTGGATGCTGTGGCATAATTTGATAAGAATGTAAACTGCTGAGAATTTTTTGACTGAGGGAAGAAATCAAATAAATATAATTTAATTTGACCTATAATGTTCCAATGCTGAAATCTCTTTTGCTGATTTTCAAATGCTCCTTGATTTAATTATGTTAGGATAAATAAGTTAGACTTCAAAATATCTGCAATATCCTGTGATTACAAATAGGTTAATCAAAAAATGACAGCGAGGAGAATTATTTCCTAATCAATAATTCCTGCTAGGCTGCTAATTTTAGTCTACTAGATACTTCCATTTTCTTTGCATATTAAGAAAAAGTTCAAAAACGTACAGTATATATGCAATGTATGTCCACTTAAAAAGCTCTACTGAATTCAATATAATTTATTCCTAGGTTATTATGTATTGTAATGTTAATTGCAGTGTTAATTTCACTCGTTGATCCATCATGAGTAACGTGTGCATTTTTTTTTCTAGTATAAGTCTGGCAAGCAAAGGAGTTTTACACTTCATATAATTGTCTTATTTCAGTTGAAGATTGACAATATTAACTGAACAAAAATGAAAAAAAAGAAAAGGATTGGCAGAAGAATTCTAAACTGTTCAATTGAAATCCGAAATGAAGTAGATCATGATGCAACTTTCATTTAGTATAGGGCATTATCTACTCTGGAAATTGCAGATTCTTCTAAAGAAGGATCCTTGGGTTTATAGTTTCTGAAAGTGGTGGGGTAGAAATCCATGAAATACAGTATTTCAGAAGCAAGGTGGGGATAGGTGGGGAAGAAAGGATCTCTTTTTCTACTGAAAGGTTAAAGAGGTTAGACTTGGTTAAACCAAAAGGAGTATTATAAAAGTTAATGTGTCTCCATAGTACTCACGTGTTTGGTGGCATAAAAGTATGGCTTTAAGGAATAGTTTGCCAGATGACCCAGGTCCCTTGTATTTTGAAGAAACAATCAAAGAAATATTTTGTGATATTGTTTAGAGTGATTTCATACTAACACCGATCATAGAAATTTCATTCTTGCTATGGAATTTTCTTTCTCAAATTTTTTCAAAGAAAAATTTGGGCTGAAAGTAGACAACCATACTAATTCAAAGCTGAGTTGAAGTGTTCTTCAACACCAAAGTTCATTTGTCAATATATTTCCTATCCTGTTTCTTCAGAATACAACTTTTACTTTCATAAAATGTCACCAGAATGTCATGACTTGCAAAATTCTGATTTTTGTAGGTATAGGCACATCAGAGCACTTAAATATTTTTTCCATGGCCATAATATCAGCCGTATCAATTGCTAGTTGGCAATGTATTTCTTAGCTGCTTGTTCCTTTACTTTTGATAGTTGATCCTAAAATGCAGCTATCTACTACTTCAAAGTTTTTATTCTAAGGCTGTTGTTGTTTTCACTGGTTTGGTTTTCTTTAATTTTATCCCCCC